>CAHIKZ030000335.1:2482500-2487500 GCA_903632075.3 Acanthosepion pharaonis | reverse complement strand
GGGCTTGCCGAACTAGATGTCTACTTACTCTTGCTGTTATTTTTCGCGAACAGCCACTTCTTGATTTTGATGCCGTCATACCAAAGTCCTTCCATTTATAAATAATTTGTGGCACAATGGAGACGCGAACTCCAAATCGTTTTGACAGCTTTTTATAGCATTCTGCATCATTATAGGCTTCAATTATACAAATGTTTCAAAGCTTCAGGAAGTTCTTTTGATCTTGGCATATTTTTTTTTAATTTAGTCCCTAACTGCACCTTTTGGCGTACTCAATGAGTTATATTATTTGACTGAGGTATACACATCTTACCAAAAAAATAAACACGTGTCATTTTGATTTTTACACGTGCACGAAAAAAATGATTTGCACTGGCAACCATGTAGAACAAAAATACGGTGTGTTAATGTCAGGGTTCACTTAATTTTGCACATTTTAATTTTTAATTAATATTTTTATTCCAGATTGATAAAAATCTTTGAAAGTGGTTGTAATCCGTTTAATATCCGTTTAATGAATATATAATTTAATTAAAATTTATTGATTATCTATATTTTTTTAAAAATATTATGTTAGGGGTTCTCTTTTGCGCAGCACTATATATTATTATATATATATATTAAAAGTATATAATTCTGTATATACGGAATGAATTCCAATAACCAACAATTACTATTCTTAAAAGAGTTCTCTATAATTATCTTTTATAAAAATTATAACATAAGTATGTTATAAGATCACTTTGCGCAGCACTGTTCTGTGTGTGTATATATATATATATATATATATATATATATATATATATATATATATATATATATATGTGTGTGTGTGTGTGTGTGTGCGTGTGTGTGTGTGTGTGTGTGTACGATATGCATACACACACACATATATACATAGAGATAGAGAGAGATAAACGAGAATTATTCAGCGCCTCTCATACACACACACATATATATATATATATATATGTATGTATGTATGTGTGTGTGTGTGTGTGTGTGTGTGTGAAAGTGGACATTGAGATCAACACCCCTGTGTCCACTTACAGTAAGCAATAGAAAGGAAATCCACCAGAAGACATGAAGACTCAAGGGCTATCTGGCCACATCCCCTGTCACACTCGCATAAGTTTCCCGGGTCACTTCAGATCCTGCAACAGACGTTGAAAACCCTCTTAAATTCGCAGTCACATTCGAAGCGAAGCCTTAATATGATGAAATTTAACTAAATAGAAATGGTATTAGTAACATTAGCTCTTCCTTATAAGTAAACATTCGGGATTCATTGACTGAGCAGCCAGTACTGCTGTCGGCTGAAATTTATAAAATCTTTCTCTTAAAACAATTTTTCAAGAAAATAAAAGTTCAGTAGATGTTATCGCTTTTTCAAGTATTGATGAGGGTTTCCTTTCTAACCTTTTATTTGAAGTAGTGTAGAAATTAGCATCTTGAATAAGGAGTTTTGTGGTGTAACGAAGTGAGAACTCGGAGAGCCGAGTTCGAATTCCAGTCGATTTCGTTAGATTCACTTACGCACAAATAACTTTGGGAAAGGTATGAATCCATATTTTCTCCCTCCCTCAGCTAAAAATTGAATAGCAGGACAGACTGGGTTCTTTAGCCTTGGTTGGTAACCAGTCTACCGCGGAAAGAAATGGTAACCTACTGCAGGAAAAAAAATCTACCTCGACAGTCATGTATTGAAAAGATACATGATCGCCCAAACGTGTATCACGCATGGAACTTAACTGAACGATTTAAGGGTGTATAAAATAGTACTAGTATACGAAGCAGAAACGCTTAAAAATGAAATTCAAATAGTACACCATTTTTTTATAGCGAAATTAAGGTCCTTATTAAAGATGTCTTCAAACGAAGAAATCCTATGAATCTTAAAGAAAACCCTTCGTCAGATTTTACGGATCGCTGCTTCAAAATCACAAAGTGCTTTACCAAATAACAAAAACCACATTAATTGAAGACTTCCAACAGCAGCAACCATACAAATATGAAGCGCAAATAACTAGAAGAGAAAAATAATGAAGCTGATAACATTCCACGCTACCAAAAAGAGAAAAAAAAAAAAAAAAACCGTCATCAATCCTAGAAAGAGCGGTAAGAGTTAAGAGATGCAGATAAAATGGTCAACTTTCCGCAACGCTCCAGTAAGTACCTGACTGGTCATACTATCGTCTGCCTTTTAAGAGAGCCAGATCAGGCGAAAAATGGTCAGATTTGGGCGGGAGCTGCACTCTCCTTCCTTTCTTTTTGTCTCGATCGAGTTCAAAAGCGAGTCCTTGTGGGTGACAAATTATTTTCCACCTTCCAACTTCTCTCTCTCTCTCAGTTTGGATGTGGTGAGCCTCTCTCTACTCTATCGCTGCTTCCATGGAAATGGCTCAGTCGAACTACACTCCTTGGTTCCGCCAGGTTTAACCTTCACAGCTAGGACCCACCATGCTATTTTCATTGTAGAAAACCACCCATATTCGCTCCGTATTTCACTCGAACAGCTTCTTTCGGCGAACCACTGCTCTGTGGAACCGACTTCCAAGAGGATGTTTTTCTGACCACTACTTGTTCAAATTAACCGTTATCTTCCCATCTTATTCCCATAAACTGCTCCTTAATGTAACTCTCTACCTCGAGTAACCCCCGGGCCTTGTACAGGGCGAACCTTACAGTAAAAAAAAATGTCTAATTTTTAAAAAAATATTTTTAAGAAAAATATTTTATAAACTTCAACCGAGAGTAACACTAACTGTTCGGTCAATGAATGCTAAACATTTCCTGTATAGAAACGACTAATTTCATTATTACTGTTACAATTACTTAAATGCAATCCAATGTTAAAATCGAAAAACGGCCATTCCTTGCATGGATTAGGCTTATTCGAAAATAGTAATAATAAAATAAATAAATCCTAGAAATACTAAACTAAAGTGATATCCAATTATAACGAGTTTAATTCTTGACATCATTTTGATTAAGATAAACCCATTATTGATTTTGGTTTTCAAAAATATATTTAGCTGCGATTAAGTATTTGGAATTAAAAAAAAAATTAAGAATATTTTCTGAACAAAAATATTTTAAATAAATATAAAGTGACGAAGGTAAAAAGTTGAATTCGAAAGTTTTGCCAATCAAAATCAACGTTCATAGATAAAACGAATAACCTGCCAAGCAGCAAATTGAATATTTAATACACGCACAATACACAACTATATTGCATATTAAAACACACAGGTATTTCACACTCACACACATGCGTGCATAAATACAATCACATACAGTATGTATTTTACATACACAAACTCAAATTCATGGATAAACATATATTGAATCGTAATAAAAGCCAATAAATTCTTCCCAACAATTTATTTTTTACATGAACTGACATTGTAAGTTTGTGGAAAAAAGTCGGGTATCTGTCGTTTTATTCAACATAGATGCATTTGAATTTGATTAAGAAAAATATAAGAAATCTCAAGTCTGATCGTGACAAATTGCGTTTAAACAGTTTGAAGTAAATAAGTGAAAGTTTTCTACTTTAAAGAATCAAAATTTTCTTCAGCAAGTAAAAAAGAAAGACAAAAGAAAAACAAACGCGAAAACAAAAACAAAAACAAAAAAACAACTAGCTTACAATGTTGGCTAACGTTGATCTCTTTTAAGCGTCTTTTCCTATTCAGTTTCAGACATGAATTTAACTTTTGTTAAACTTCAATGTCATCTTTCTTCCTTTTTTGTTTCCGTTTTTTTTCCTTCAACAACCTCATGTCATTTTCTTCTTTTATTTTATATTTCATTTTCACCCTAAATTTAATCAGGACAGTGAGTTTCAATTCTTTCCTTGAGAAAGCAACCTCGCCACCATCCCACACATACACATTCGTGTTATTAGACAAAAGTCACAGGTATCTACGTCCACTGAAAATATTATCTATTTCTTTTTTTTTATTTGCTGGAGTATTAAAAGAAAACAATACTCTCAAAAGAAAGAAGCGAGACAAGTTGTGTGAAGAGAGAGAGAGAGAGAGAGAGAAGAGAGAGAGAGAGAGAGAGAGAGAAGGAAGAAAGAAGCGGGTACGGAAAATAGATAGAAAAAGGAAAAGAACAAAAAGAGAAAAGAAACTGGGATAAAGTAGGGGAGAAAGCGAATGACAGAGGAGAAAAATGTAAGAAAGAGAAAGTGTGAAGGAAGACTGGATAGAGAAGAAAAAAGAGAGGGAGTTATCGAAGGCAAGTGGAAAGAGGAAAGAGAGTGAAAGAGAGAAAAAGAGGGGGAGGGTTGATTTATCGCGACAAAAAATTGAGTGACAAGCTGCCTTTGTGCGAGAGATAGTATCTGATTGGACGAAATACAACTTGAGAGTTCGGGGAACTGCTAACGCTTTTTGAATAGAGCTATTCTTCTTCGCCTTTTCATTAGTAATTGAGTTTACACCTTTTTTATTTTTTTAAATTTCACTGGAAACACGTAGACATTTTTCACAGAAAATGATCTATTATTTATTGGCCGAGAGGAGAGTCGCCTTTATGAACCAATGGCAAAAAAGAAAAAAAAAATGAAAAAAAAAAAGAAAAAAAGAAGCGATATAATAATCAATAAATCACAAAGATTCTCAGGCATGCTGCTCCAGCGATGACTTAATTAGTTGTTGTTTCTAGATTTAAAGTTTTCTACTATTGGAACTTGATCAGTTAGGTGATTAAAATGAATTCTGAGCTCATTTATTTAATAGAAAAATTGATTAATTATTTTTATTTCTGTTTAAAAAGAGAAATTGGCTTCGGAATAAGACATCTTAATAGACTTCCATTGTCTCCAGAGTAAGAATAGAAAGTGGAAAATTAAACGCTTTAATAATTTAGGCCGCTGCTAATAAGGTTCCCTATTGATATTAGATATATCACATGAAGTCTGATTCCTGATTATACATGATATAGTGATATCAAGATGGATTTATGCAATGCATAATCTATATTTTCAA
>CAHIKZ030000335.1:2442500-2475000 GCA_903632075.3 Acanthosepion pharaonis | reverse complement strand
ATTTTTAGAAAATATCTCCCTTCTTGAAATAAATACTCTTTTACAAGTCAAAATACATGACTATAAAAATTAAAAAAAAAAATTAAAAGAAGTCAGTTAAATTCAAACCCGCCTATTATTCAAAAAATATATTATATAAATTAATCTCAAATTAAAATCATATAAATAATAATTACATTATAAAAATTCAGCGACATTAAATTACGCCTTTTCCTTTATTAAATTATATCACTTAGCATCCTCCATAATTTTTCTTAACTTTCAGTTAGCCTGATGTATATTTTTGAGCCTCACTTAAATCCAAAATTCTGAAAAACTAATGTCGTTTTTACTTATGTTTATAAATACTTGTTACAAAATAAAGTATTTACATTTACCATGATCAAGTCTACCGTAGGACGAAGCGCGTCGGCTTAGATAAATTTTCCTTTTGTCTTTATTCATATTGTTCTTTTACAGATATGTTTTCAGTTATATCTGAATTTTTACACATATGTATAGATGTATCTAAATAACCTCTACATATAAACACATATAAGTGTTAATTTACATTATTTACATTATTCGGGCTGTTGTCCTCATCTTTATTGTCATGTTCACGACGTTTCGGCCGTTGTACGCTCCGGCATTCTTCAGATGATTGGAATTTCGAACTGAACCCTATATTTCGTCCACCTTGGTAGATTGTTCTAGTTCCACGTGCCGATATTCGAATCAGCTTTTGTTGGGACCTTTTTAATTGTTTTCATATTTTCGGTATATCGGGTCCATACCGATGCTTCAATATCTGTCTATATTTCTGAGATGAGGTATTGTAATAATGTAAATGTAAATTATTACAATACCTCATCTTATAAATATAGACAGACATATAACTTTGTATATTTATTAAGTATGTCAATAATATCAACCGTTATTCATTTCTGACTTGTATTTCTACCCTCTGAATTTTACTTGCTTTTTTATCGCAACTAAACACACCCTCAATCTATTACCAGATCAGAAATGAAGAACAGGTTCCCGGGGAGTCTATCTTGCATCACCTTTGCACTGGGAAGCCCGCTTGCCTATAGTCGCTACTCCTCTACTTGAGCTTACAGATTTGCAAAATATCGGATTGAACTATTTACACTTACTTTTCATTCTTGCTAGATTGTTATTTTTAAAAAATAATTTCACACAAAGCAAGGCAATAAAGCCATTAAGAAACAACTGGTTACTGAGTGTTAGGGAATATGAGAAAAAAAAAAGAAACACTATTAAGGAGAGAGAACATAATGGTACAATTGGTATCATAAAAGAAAGTTCGTCAGAACAATTACCATGAAACTATTTATAGAAAAGGCACATTGAAGCTACCTTACAGTGGTGGGAAAGTGAATGAAGCCGAAATGCCCGGTCAGGATCAATAACATTGCAGATTCTTCTTTGGATTTTATAAGAATGCCTCGTCATCATATTTGATTTCCAATGTAAATTAATAGTAATAGTAGTAGTATTAATTTCTTTTCATCAGATGGGCTATATTTTTTCATTGTATACTGAAATTATAATAAAAGAGATACTAACGGCAATGCTTCCTCTAGTTAAAAATAAATCAAGTACAATTTAAACCAGTATTTGTGTACCAGTGTTTATATTTGTAAATACTTGTTTTTATTTATTATTGAAAATACTCATTTTCGGGCGTCAATATCTATACAAATGCACAGTTAGGCGTGTGCACATCTAAGTATGCACATTGTTAAGCAAGTATGTTTTGCCAGCTATTGTTATTAAGTTTGGTTATCATTACAAGCCACTACAGCAAAACCAGATTAACCTTTCACTACCCCTCTTTCCAACTTTTCAGTTTTCCCTCCGACTTGCTAAAACCTCCTGACGAGTGGACTGAACAATTACAAAAGAGTTCGTTTACGAAAGTCAGGAGTTGAGGTGCTGAATATAACAACAATCAGATAAGTGACAAATTTTATATTTATATTAATCTTCTCTCTCTCTGTATATAAATATATATATATATATATATATATATATATATATATATATATATATATATATATATGTGTGTGTGTGTGTGTATGTGTGTGTGTGTGTGTGTGTGTGTAACTAGAAATCCACACTGCATTCTGAGTGCCAGTTTACATCTCAAGCGGTCTCATGATAGGATAAAGAACAAATAGGAAACGTTTACAAATCTAACATGTTTCGCTTTTATTAAAATTTAATCAGATAATGATAGAGAAAAAGAAAGAAAGAGTCTTTCTGTGTGTATGTATGTGAGTCAATCAAAATGTAATGCTTGTCTTTCTTTAATTGCAAGAGATTTAGTAGTAAAAATACAAAGACTCTAACAAAATGAACGCATAAGTATCAGAATCATCCAATCCTCAGCGCTGTCTGCTTCTTTTCTTCTCAACTGTTGAATGAGAGCGTGTATATTCGCTCCGTAAAAGCTTCTTAGTGTGGTTTCTTAGACATGTTTTAGTTGCCTCATTCACATCAACATCGTTGGAGATCTATCCATGATGTACAGCTCCTGAATCTCTTGGGCAACAACCATTCTCTGTTCTTTCATGTTGTCTCTCAGCATTTCAGGAATTCACTTTGCACTTTCTGCGGGGAATATTTTCTTCCTCGAGCCGGAAAATTTTCAGTTCCCCTCATGTATTGCGAATTTAAGACCAAGTTCATATATATATATATATATATATATATATATATATATATATATATATATATATATATATATATATCTCGGAGTCCCTTCGATAGAGCTCTCTAGAAGAAAGGGTAAATTTAATATACAGTCGCTGCTGCTGTTATGAATGAATTACTCTTCAAGTACGAGTTGAGTTCTCTTAGCCGCTGGCGCATTTCATACAGTAAACGCTAAAATTTCCCTTTCTCTATGCCGTGCGCCGACGGCTTAGGGGTAGGATCTGTGACTGATGCCAAATCGGTTGAATTTCGATCCCGGCTTGAAGCAATCGGACGTCTAGTCACACTGAAGAGTTGTGATACAGCGAAATAGTCTGTCTGTGGATGAACATTCTATATATATATATATATATATATATATATATATATATATATATATATATATATAGAACATATATTTAAGACCAAGATATATATATATATATATATATATATATATATATATATATATATATATATATATATATATATATATTCTATCTACAGAGTGTATATGCTATAAACAAAGTTCTCGTTCGACTTTTCAAAATATGATCAAATAATAGAACACCATATTTTAGCCTATTTTCTTTTGTATAATACCGAGAAATTTTGAACGAAAATTAAATGCAAAAAACGGGGTTCGTATTATACACAAATACACGTTTTCAGAAATTTTACTCAGTTTAAAATCTCTCTTTTTTAAAACAGCAAGATTATAAATGCATTCAGCATAAAGTAGGCAGGTGCTGATACCAATTGTTGATAAAAAGGAATTTGATATGTCAGCAATATTAGATCTTTCGGAATCAGCCTTATTGGAGACAGGAAATTCACCGAAATTGATTGAAACATTATTTGTATACACAAGATTTGTCATGTTTTGATAACGTTAGCATTAACGTTATCAACAAAACATCTTTCACTGAAAATTCGAAAACAAGTTTTAAAACGGAAATTAGAAGAAACACGTAATGACTAAACATCCGGTTCATTTGTATTTTTTAATATCATAAAAAATTAAATATTTTAGTGAAATATATGTACGACATTGAGATTTTAATGGATGATATGGCATAACTGTTCAAAAAACATTATATAGGGATGGCTAGTGAGGGAACGTATTATACTCAAGGATGTTATTTATTTCACGTTTTTAGCTTCAGAAACACGGGGTTGTATTATACTCAAGTTGTATTATACAAAAGGAAATACAATAATTCGTCAGTCCGAGTATATTCAGCACTATCTATCTATCTATCTATCTATCTATCTATAAGCCCATCAACTGGTCATTTAAGTGTCTTATATATAGTAATAATTATTTTGGGCATTTTCTTCTTAAAACATAATTTTCTCATAATAATGTTTTTTTCTTCATATTCTCTCATACTCTGTAAGCCACTTGTGTCTTAGTGGCAATAATGCCTTGCTTGGGGTGAAATGATAAAAATAGCGATAAAAATGCATACAGAGCGGAAGAAGGAGAGTGTGACATTCGATTTTATAAATCGCGACAGACGTTTTGGAATTATGTCTATTTTTTATTGGTAGATAATTCAAATCATAATTTTTTCGCATCTTCAATCATCAAGTTAGATAAAAAGTCGGATCGATTTTGGGAAAAAAATTGTATCGTTTTGACTGATCTTCCGAATAAAGGCATTTATAGGTTTTCAAACAATTAAGCATTTCTCGAATGTCATTGGGAATCTTGGATATTGACATTTATCGAGTTAGCGAAACATCCATCTTATAAGTCGAATTAAAAAGGAGGAAAGAAATCATATTTTAGATGTTGATAGTTTCACTTGATAGCATTAAGCATATTATTCTTCTCGTTTTGTTTTTTCGCTACGAAAAGTTTACCACTGAATGGAAATTTTACACTTAAGCAAAATCTAAAAGAATTCATGTGAATTTTAGTCTTCAAGAGTTTCTGTGAACGGGCAGCAGAACAAGGATTAAGAGAGATGGTAAAGAGTCAAAAGATATACGCACAAATATATACATATATATATATACACACAAATATATATACACATATATACATACACACATTATATATATATATATGTATATATATATATATACATATATATATATATATATATATATATATATATATATATATATATATATACATGCACACATTATATATATATATATATATATATATATATATATATACATGCACACATTATATATATATATATATATATATATATATATATATACACATTATATATATATATATATATATATATATATATATATATATATATATATATATATATATATATATATATATATATATATATATATATATATATATATATATATATATATATATATATATATATATATATATATATATATATATATATATGTATATATATATATATATATATATATATATATATATATATATATATATATATATATATATATATATATATATATATATGTTTTCCTTTTGTCCATATTCAGTTAATTCTCATTTAAATACTCATAGAGACCTACCGGACCCTATTTGCAACATGTTGATAATACAAATATAATAGCATTGTCTACATGTAAAAAAAGGTTAAAAATAATGGAAGCTTTATTAATAAAAACAAAAAAAAACACCACTCAATAATATCAACTATGAAAGTTGACATAATATGTTGACTGAGTTTTGAAAATAAGACATTCCATAATACTAAATGGATACATACAACATTCCATTTCCAGTTAAGAGAATGGCTAAATGTATAGCCGAAAGCGCTTGGAAAAAATAAAAAAAATATTAGACAGTTTTTGATTAATTTATCTACGGAAAAGAAAAAAAAGATCATATGAGAAATTATATAAAAACTTAATCAAAGCACTTTGTCATATTTAATAAAGCTTGCATGAAAAAAGGATTGCGGCCTAAAGACACAATTCATATTGTTCTTTTAAAGACATACTCCATCATATGTACTTAGATAGGTGGCCACTGGAGTATACCATATATTGTAAGCTTGAATGCGTATTTGATGAATAGGATAACAGCACGGAATTGGAAATCGGGGTAACGAGTTCCAATTTCAGACAAGTTCGTTATATTTAATTACGTGCAAATACCCTTGGGAAAGTGTATGAACCCCCCAGTTAAGGGTTAATTAGTAGGACTTGTATCAGCAAATCATTATTATCTGAAAAAATCTTACAATCTAAAAATATTTTCTGGCTTTACATAACCTGCAAAATATTCATAAGCCATTAAAAAGAAATCAATCAATCAATTAAAAAAGCTATGAAATAATCAGCGCATGTGTTCAGTGTTGGTTAGTAAAAAATAGCCAGTATTCTTTCCCGACAATGCTTGATTACAAGTCACACAGCCAACACTCCAGAAGTTGAACGAATTGGATTACGAAACTCTACCTCATTCAGCATACTTAACGGGCATTTCACCAACCAGCTCTCACTTTTTCAAGAAAATCTTTTCTGTCTACTTGTTTTCCAGTCAACTTTGATCTTCCAAAATTTAAATGCAATATCAATCGTCATCATTTGTTTTTGTTTTTAATTCCTATTCTTTGATTGCTCTCTCTCTCTCTCTCTCTCTCTCTCTCTCCTTAATAGTTTATTTTTTCTTGGGTTATTTCAAGCTCAGTAACCTCTTGAGTCTTAGTGGCTCTATCGCCTTGCTTGGGATGAAATGATTAAAAATCAACAAATTCAAAACATTTTAAACAACCAAACAGCTGCAAAAATACTTTCGAAGAACTTCAGAATTCTATGTAACCAGAATAAATAAATTTGTATCTTGTCGGCAAAAAAAATATGTAGATTCTAATGATTTCATTTCAACCAATAAAATTTGTTCTGAACTGAGATATGGTGTTTTTGTGTTAATGTTTACAAACTTGCATTTGATAAATCGACTGGAAATGAAATAGATTTCATTTTTAATTATAATCACCATGTTTTAAATATTTAATACATAATATTTAAGAATTGTGTTAATCTAAAAATAAGTATTTTATTTAGTCTTTCTTGTGTGATGTCTCCTCGAAATTTCAAATGAATATCCACAGATGTCAACTACCTTTCCACTATTTGAGGCGGGAAAAGCTTATACCTGAGTGTTTACAATTGAATTCTAATCTCCCAAATCGGATTATACTCATCATTTATTGATGGTAAAAATCACTAATCTTCCAGCTTCTCCTCATGCACGAATATTGGCTCTTCATTCTCGATGGCCAGCGACATACGTGTCAGTTGATTTTCGAAACTTAAGTATAATTGAAATGTAAAGAGAATAAATGGCTAACTTTTCCTGTTTTCTTGCTGAATCTTATTTGACATGTCATTCTCAGCTACTTCGTTGGTTAGCAAATAATTGCTTGTTAGCTGCTCCTTAATTGACACGCAGTAAATAACAACAGGTATGGAATAGGAATGAGAGTTTAAGCGTGTCAAAATAAAACTTACCTTTATAAAAATTATATCTTGCGCGAAATAAACAGAAAAGAAAAGCTACGTTATAATCCTTTGACAACGACCTCTTCCGACTTCCAATGTAACGTGTACTAAGCTTAACTTAAATGATTAAGTCAGTCGAATTGAAACTGTCTTTTCTTTTCTTTTTCCAAACCAAAGTTTCTCTTTATTTACGCAAAGCGCTTCCAGAGATGTCAATATTGAAGATGCAAATAAAGACACGGAAATCATGTGTGGTCAGTCGAATGTATCTTGGGGGTCCTGGCTTGGTCTAATAGAATGGCTATTGAGCGCGTCAGAAAACAAGTGACATTAACGCATCCGATGTCAGTCACCAGACGCATTGTATGTTGCAAAATACTATTTAAATAGAAAACTGTTTATCGATTATAAAACACATGTATGGCTTCCAATTAAGAAACCATTTATGGAATTAGAATCATCAATTCAAGGAAAGCATCAGATTCGATTTGGATTCTTCGTACGATTGCATTAAAAAGTCAAGATCAGATTTGTTGATTTCTGTTGATCAAAATCGATGTCTTCGCAGAGAATGAAAAATAAAAAGAAAAAGGTTTATGGTCGTAAAATCTTTATCTGAAGATGAAAATATTTTTTAAAATAAAATCTTTATTTTTCCACAAACTATAATTTTTATCCTTTCTTCTTCTTATTATGTCGTTTTGTAATTTGTAAAAAAGAATAGCGAATATTAAAATTGTTACTACCTGTTTCAAGTATCCACACTCAACACAAAATATACGGATGGGTAAGAATGCAATTTCATTTCATCGCAAGCAAGGCGATAGAGCCACTAAGATTCAAGAGGTTACTCAGCTAGAAATAACCCGAGAAAAAAATAAAGTATTAAGGAGAGAGAGAGAGCGCAATCAAAGAATAGGAATTAAAGACAAAAACAGATAACGACGATTGATATTGCATTTAAATTTTGGAAGATCAAACTTGAAAGAATAGAGAAAAGAGTAGATATTGTATTGGAAGTTTTAATGTTAGAGTACTCAATAAAAATACAAATAAGAACAATTGGCAAGAAATTTTAAAAACAGAAAAATATCTTCTTGTTTTTCTTCACCTTCCTCCGCTTGTTCTTGTTCTTTTTTTTGTTCACTTCCTTCTTGTTCTTCTTCCGCTCGTTCTTCCTCCTCCTCCTCTACTTCTTCTTCTTCTTCTTCTTCTTCTTCTTCTTCTTCTTCTTCTTCTTCTTCTTCTTCTTCCGCCTGTTTTTTCTTGTTCTTTTTCTCCTCCTTCTTCCGTTTCTTCTTGTTATTGTTCTTCTTGTGCTTGTAAGCATAATTTGTGGTTTTTCTCTCTTCTTACTCTTTTCATGATTCACGCTTATTATTCTGGTTATCCTACCTATTCCAAACTCTTGTTCCTGCTTTTGCTTATCTCCTCTTCTTTCTTTTGGTGGATGTTCTTTTTTTATTTATTCAAGCAGCTCTTATAATTCATCTTGTCGCTGTTGTTCATTTTCTCATTGTTATTATTGTTTCTTTTTTCTTGTTTGTTTTTCTTTCACACTAGTCATTTTCTTTTCATTTTTACTGTTTCTCTTTTAATGGCTGTCGCTCCTTTTCCACCTGATCTTGTTCATTTCGTTCTTCATTTCGTCCGTCTCTCTCTTATCGTTCATTTTCTCATTGTTGTTCTTTTCTTTCTTCTTCTTGATGTTATTGTTTTTATTGTCCCTCTTCTTGTCGCCTTTTTCCTCTTCTTCTTTCTTATTTTTGTTGTTGCTTTTCTCTTTTCGTTCGTCTTGTTCGTCTCGTTATTATTTCCGTTGTTCTTTCTCCTCTGATTGAGACTCCCCCTACTCCACCTCTTCCCCTCTCTTCCTCGTTCTTCATTTTCTTCTTCTTCTTCGTAAAAACACAGAATGTCTTTTATGGGAGATTATCAGGAACAACAGCGTCAACCACTTGTTTCACAATATTTACCAAGAATCCACATTTTTTATATTTTTGTTTTTCCCCGAATGTTATGTTTTATATCTTGGTGCATTGCGTGTACTGTGTCTGGGAACGTTGGGTGTGGTCGAGGTTTGTCCTCATGATATCTCTGATGATGGTCGTTGAAATATTTTCTCTCTTTACACCCACATGTTTATTCTTTATTCTGTTTTCAAAATATTATCGCATTTTCCCCGCTGCACATTCTGCTCATAATCTTAAAATGTGTCCGCTTAGTTTTCCATTTTCTTTCAGTTATGCATATTGGCGAAATTTTTGTGCTTTTTTTTTCTCATGTAATTTATTGTCAATTATTTGTGAGACAGTTTTATACAAACTGTTCTCTGTGGAAACTATTTAGTTCTTTAATCACCATTAGCCATCGTTGCATAATAGTGTGCTTTTTAGGAGAGTTTCGTCCATTTTTTAAAATAATTTCACCTCAAGCAAGGCAATAAAACCACTAAGACGCAAGGGGTTACTGAGTGTTAGAAAATATGAGAGAAAAAACACTATTAAGAGACGATAACAATAAAAGAACTGGGATTAAGGAGAAAGAAAATAACGATTGACATTTCATTTAAATTTTTGAAAATCAAAGTTGATTGAAAGACAAGAAGACAGAAGAGAGTTTCACAAGCGAGAAGTGTGAGACAAGAAACTGTTATCATAGAGCTTGTGGTTATATCTAGCCACTTCAACTGCAAATTGATGAGACCTTACCTATTACTGCGATTAAATTCTAAAATCTCGGTACTATAGAGGAAAGTTCACCAGAATAATTAACATGAAAGTCTTTATTAAAAAAAAGACACAGAGAAGCTACGTTACGGCGGTGAGAAAGTGATTGAAACCGAAATACCAGATCAGGACCAATAACATTACAAATTCTTCTTTGGATGTTATCAAGAATCGCTAAATATACAGTATGAGCACCAGACCAGATGTGGCCGTAATATTCAAAGCAAGGGCGAATGATAGAATTATAAATATATAAGATAGATACGGGTGAGAAAAATTGTCTTGCACGACGCAGTGAGCCAACTTTCCTAGCAACATCGTCTCAGTATTTTTTCAAAAGTTTTAAGGTTTCTTTATCTTCCAAATATTTTCATTTTCTTTTATAGCTGTTTTTGATAAGGCTTTCTTTCTTTTCACTTTTGATTCATTTAAAAAATAGTTGCTAATTGCATTATTGTATAGTATTTGAAATCTGACAGTTCATTTTGGTGACGGACGAATATGTTAAAGAATTTATTTTGCTTACCTACCTTAAAATAAGTGCCTAAAACCCTGCTGTGATAAGTTCAAATTAAATTAATTTTCCGCTTGATTTTAAGTTAATAGAAAGTATCGCGATTTATATTAAGTTAAAAATTAACAGTGTAAAGGAAGGCGCGATGATATACACTGAAATTACACTAAGATAAGAAAAAAAAACTTGTAGTACATGCTAAATCTTTAAGTTATGACAGGAAAGTTAGAAGAGGAAAAAGAAACCACCAACCCAGACAGCTAAAAGGGTGGACAGTGAGAGATGGATAATCTTTTAAGATGGTAGGCATTAAATTATTTTCAACTTGTTCAAAATGCGAATTGTAGCATTTAACTCAAAATATCAACCGACCGATCTTGTTTATCATTTTTCTCTCGAGGAATGTAGTTTTCAAATTGAAAAACTTGTAAATATTTGGTTGTAAAAAACAGATATATTGTCAATGATAGCCTCCACCCCCATGTGATTTTGCTTCTACGATATTAAGTCAAATGGAGGTAAGGGATGCTGATGCATCCAGAGCAACCTTCGTTAACCTTTTCTCCCAGTGGTTCTTTTAGTCCTCAAATATATAAGTGAACTTGTCTTCGTACCTGAGGTCTCAGATCCGTACAATGTTTATGACAGAAGGAGTTCTGTTGCTCTGATTTCTGGGCAGAGGAGACATGTACACTCAGGGTATCACGCTTGTATCTCTTTTCTTGGATTATTTGTCCCTTCATTAAGGGTGCTGTAGGTAGACGTTTTCTGGATTTGGGCGTTATCAGCCTGGTAGTCAGGAATCCGAAATTTTGGATAACTTTGAAGGAGGCTATTCTTTTAGCATGTGTATAAATCAGGGCTATTGTACTGCCATTTTGTGAATGGATTCTTGTTACTTTCGTATTGTTGACATTATCATTTAAATGAAACGAAAAATAAAATCAGCAAATTGCTGATAAAAACGAAATAGATCATTTGAATTACCGGTCGATAGATGAATTAATAGTCAGGCAAATATATAAAAGATGAAAAATAAAATATTAATACATAAGATGAAGAGAAATCAATCTTTGAATGTCTTACTGTCATTTTTTAAATTAAGATATAAAATGATAGAATTAATTAGTTAACTAGAGAAAAGATGAGAGAGAAAAAAGGCCAAACAGAGCCAGACATATACACTTAGAAATTAATTATATAAAAGCATAAAACACAAATAGCGTGTGCTTGTGTGTGTGTGTGTGTATGTATGTGTGTGTGTGTGTGTGTGTGTGAGAGAGAGAGAGAGAGAGAAACAGCGAGAGAGTGAGAGAAAGGAAGTGAAAGCGGTTGAGCGTGTGAGAGAAGCAAGATACTTGTCGACTGAACGACCGAAAAGGAGTCAGTCAGATATACTTACAAATTAAATCATAGATGCCACTCCTGAACCAGATAAGGTGTAAGAGAGAGACGCTGCTAATAAGGATCCATATTGATATTAGATATATCACATGAAATGTGATTCCTGATGATGCATGATTTAATGATATCAAGATGGATTTATGCAATGTATAATCTATGTTTGTATATCTAAGCTATTCTGCCTTACTTCATATTTTAGACAGTCAATTTCATTTTTACACTTTTTACGCTATTGTTTACCCAATACAAGCCCCAAGAGCCACTCAAGGTTGAAGGTTACTGAATTAGGTTATTGTAAGGGTGTATAAGGAAGAAACATGTAGATAAAGTATTATTCATATTTACTTTTAATATCTTCCAAATCTGTTTCAACAGGAGTTGCTACATACAAAAGTCACCTAGGTATTTAAAAATGTCATAGCATGTCTGATTTTTCGTACTTTTTACATATATATATATTTTCAGAACTTAACAAAGGGAAATTAGCCATAGATAAATTCTCAACAGAGCAAAGAACCACAAGTTCATCATTTTGTAACCAAGGAGAATACTGTCAATACTTCCATGTCAGAAAACTACCATTGGATTTAATTATTCATTGGCAGGTTGAATGTTTTCGCCAATATGGCTCTCTATGGAGCCATATTAGCCAAAACGATATTGACTTGCTACAATATAAAAGATCACCTGCAGACTTCTTGCAGATTAATCGTATTATTTGTTGTTTCAAGATTCAAAGTTTTACTTCCATTGGAACTTGATCAGTCAGAAGATGATAATGAATTCTGACCTCAACGTGGAGGCTTACTGAATTAAATTATTGTCAGGGCATAAAAGGAAGAAGTATGTAAATAAACGTGGATGGATAGCGGCTCAGATTGAGGAATCGGAGAGCCGAGTTCGAATTCCAGTCGAATCCATTACATTCACTAACGTGCTAATATCCTTGGGAAAGGTATGTATCCTCTTTTTCTCCGCCCCCAGCTATTGGTAAATAGCAGAAGAGGCCAGGTTCTCTAGCCTTGGTCTACCGCAGAAAGAAATGGCAACCTGCTGCGGGAAAAAATCTGCCTCGTCAGTCAGGTATCGAAAGATATATGATCACCTAACAGTGTATCACGCATGGTACATAACTGACTGACTGACTTAATCATATTTACTTTTAATATCTTGCCAAATTTGTAAATTCTCTTATCATTTTCAAATGAAGTTGCCATATATATATTCTGTATGCTCTAGATTAAACAGACTCTTGTGCGATAGATTTCGTATTTAATGGACCTTATCCCTGGACACAGATTTAACCTGGGTCATTATTCATATGACTTTTGTCAACTAAATAATCACCCCAAAAAGGCCAAAGACCCACCAAAGTTAGAGAGTTACCGAATAAGATTGTTGTATGGATGTAAGAGGAGAACGTAAGTGTAGATTAGCATATGTAGGATAGATAACGATTGACTCGAGACTTGAAGTCTTTAAGATTGTAGTGATCGGGGAAACATCCATGCAGGAGTCTGTTTCATAAAGTAACAGTTCTGATGAAGAATCTTGCTGAGTAGAACTTCCTCCTTACTAATGGAACACGAAAGGAATGAAGATGAGTTGATATGTATAGATGGCATAGCGGGTCCTAGCTGTGCAGGTCTGGGTTGGTAGATCTAAGGAATGTAGTTCGTTTGAACACCAACCATGAAAATAACGGTAAATTCGCGAGAGGCTAGTAATGTTTTGTCTGTGAAGTGGAAAATAATTCACTCACAAGGACTCGCAAACGCTTTTGAACTAGCAGCAAAGTGAGGATTGTGTAGCGCCAGACCAGATATGCAAGTAATATTCCATTTTTAGTTTGATCTGACTTCTGTAAAGATAGAGCATGGCTGGAGGAGTCAGCACAAGAAACAGACCGATTTTCAGCATCCTTAGCGATGGATCGCATATCAGTCCGTTATGTGCCATACGTGATACACGCTTAGGCGATCATGTATCTTTCGATACATGACTGATGAGACAGATTTTTCTTTCTGTGGTAGACCAGTTGGCATTCAAGGCTATAGAACCAGGGTTGTCCTGCTATTTACCCATAGCTTTTTAGAAGAAGAGGATCTATACCTTTCCCAAGGGTATTAGCACGTAATGGATTCGACTGGAATTCGAACTTGGCTCTCCGATTTCTCAATCAGTAATGTGCCATACATGATATACGCTTATGCGTTTATGTATCGAAAGATACATGACTGACGAGACAGATTTTTTCCCTCAGTAGGTTGCTATTTCTTTCTGCGGTAGACCAATTGCCATCCAAGGCTATAGAACCCGGTTTGTCCTGCTATTTACCCATAGCTGAGGGGAGGAGAAGAAGAGGGTCCATACCTTTCTCAAGGGCATTAACACGTAAGTGAATATAATGGATTCGACTGGAATTCGAAATCGGCTCTCCGATTCCTCAATCCGAGTCGTTACTCATTATTCTTTAGTTCGAATAAGTTCAAGGTAATTAGACCCATTGAAAATAGAACCGTTCATCATGACTAGAGGAAACTCAGAGTCTGCTAAGTGATGATGAATCGTTACTAGCTTTGTTTGAAAATATATTCTCCGTCTGACAAATATGACTACTATCTTACTATGAGGTTAACTTGGAACGTTATGTAGCTGAAGCAGGAATAGATCTACCAATAATAATAATAACAATAATAATAAAAACTACAAAGGTAGTGTAAGGATGCAAAAAGAGATTATCTCTTTTTGGTTGAGATGAAGTTACGAGGATCACATGACGGCTGGTGAATGACGTCAGTTCATAAAGTGATGAAAGCCAGTTCTTAATACATCTTGAGTCAAGACTTGCCTGTCCACACAAGTTGCTATGTAAACTGCAATGAAAACAGACGGTTGATCATACAGAGAAAACCACATAGTCTCACCAGGTACATAGAAGACACCACAGACCTGCGTGTTTGCTATTGAGAAATATTAAAAGTAAGACTCTTTTCATCCTTTTCACACTGGTTGCTGTATATATATATATATATATATATATATATATATATATATAAAATAAAATATTTTAAAAAAATATGATTTCTTCGTTACATAAGAGTTCTCATGTTTCAAAAACGAGAGCCGAGACCATCAATATAATTAACCTGAATTTTCGGTTTAGGATGAAACAGGGCTTGTTACTTTAATTGAATTTAATTTTAATAATTATATTGATAGTTTCGGTTCTCGTTTTTGAAACATGAGAACTCTTATGTAGCGAAGGAATCATATTTAAAAAATAATTATAATCTAAGCTCTACTTCTGTATGGAACATTGTGTTCTTTCCTATTTTTCTGCACTCACATACACACACACACACACACTCACACACACACACACACACGTGTGTGTGTGTGTGTGTGTGTGTGTGTGTGTGTGTGTGTTATAGCTACACTGTGTGGGATAAATTTGCGATATGTATGTATATATTCGTATGAAAAATATCTTTGAGAACGATTCATATATATCATTTTTTTCTTTCAGATATTCTTTCCGTCCGTGTATTAAGATGTTACTACATCATATATATATTAATGCCCATAATGGTGGCTATGCAAACTGGCAATATTCCTTTCTTGCATAGCACCCCCATTAATGGTAGCAGAAATATCGTTCTGGATATGATGATATTTAAAAATAAATTTGAGTACTTTAACCACCAAGTTTATCGATTACAGCCAGTTGGGAAAACGTCCTTTACTTGTTGCGTTACTTCGGGGCGTAGTAATCATAGCTCTCCACAGCTTCCTGTCTTTTATAGCTGTAAGAAATTTTCGATAATATATCATCCCTCTTTGTTTCTGTTCTTCCATCCGTTCATGCAAACTCTTTAGTTACGTTACTCGTTATTTTCTTTTGACCCACCTACCTTCAGTATTTTCTGTCAATGTTAAATTCTCGAAATCTTTCTTCCTTACGTGTCTCACAAAGTTCAACTATCTTTTTCTATTTTTAGGTATAAGCGTCATTTTAGTTCTCATTTTCTTTAAAGCATCCTCACTGCTCACATATTCCGTCCGTAGTATTCTCAGTATCCATCTCTTTTGTTTCAAGACTGTTATTCATTTTGGGGGACATTTTCATGTATTCATTAGCATACAGAAGGATAGATATGATATAACAGTTCATTACACTTTTCTTTGTTTCTAACAAAATTATCCTATCTCTTAATACTTTACTTTACTGGAAGGCATCTATCACTATTCAGATGCGCATTCAGATCTCTGTGTCACATTCTCTATTTTCAACTGGGAAGTAACTGAAATCGATGCAGTTTTTAATTTTACGTTATTTCCTGTGGAACTTTTGTATTTTTTTTATAATTCCAGGGAAACTATATTAAGAGAAATCTGAAGTTTTTTCTGATAAAACTCATATTTTTGTTTTGGTGTGAATTGGCAATAATAGAAACCTTAAAACAACACTATGAGTTTTATTAACAAACTTCGGAATTTCTTTTATGACTTTCTTTTTTTGGAATTGAGAAACCAAATAGGAGAAATGGATTCCACATCAACTGGTACAACTTCAGAAACGGTATCGTTTTAGTTGTGTTTGTTACTGCTGACTCGCAGCATTTCTAAAAACTTCATCGAGATATGAATCTCGGAATGACAAATCGGCAGAGGCGAGTTCGAATTCCTATCGGGTTCATTATATTTACTAACGCGTAAATAACTTTGGGAATGCAATGAATCAATCTCTCTCCCCGGCTATGGGTTAAATAGTAGGAATCTGGAAAAATTACTGTTATTCTCAAAATATTATTAATGCAATATTCACTCGCAAAAAATTCTTTCAATTCAAAATATGTTTCGGTTTTAAATAATCCTCAAAGGGTTGATATGCCGTAAAAAATCAAATCAAACATGAAACGTCATCAATTAAACGAATCATTTGCGCTAACCGTCACTGACGAAAAGGATGTGCTTTTTTTTGTTTAAGATACAGTGTTTTACTTTTTCGTCTAATACTAACATTTTACAAAACATAACAATTACGAACTATTTCAGTAATATCTCATATGCATGCAAATAAAGCAAATCGTTTACAGTAATCGTCAAAGTATATTTTGATTAAAGATAAGTTTTGTTTACAAAGAAGTAATGTTATTCAAGCATATCAAATAAATTGATGGGATTGAAAAACACAAAAATACAAACTGACGCTTAGATAACTGCATCCATACACACAATTGTGTTTTGTGTATACATCTTTGTTATATACGAATCAATATAAACAAGTGGGGATGTATGCAGTCATACATCCGTCTATGCATGCTTATATGCAAAATCAGATCAATTAATTAATATAAATGTCTATTATTTAAATATATCATAAATCAATTGGCAGTAAGAAATCAACACATTGTACTTGAACATAGACCCACACACATACGCATACAAGCATTTGAATAATATGGATGTAAATACTTGTGCTTATTTAAGTACAAGCACAAGTATTCACATCCATATTATTAACCCAATTGATTTTAGATTTTCACCAAAAGTCCTAAAGACACAATATAATCTACATATAAAAATCTATGATTTACATTAGTCCGTCCGTCACACCCTCTAAAATAGGCATATATTGACTTATCGAAAGCACATTTTGGGGAGAAGTGTAAACAGGTAAACGGGTACAAAGTACAGTTGGTTTTACTAGGGTGTGTAGCTTATTACAATAAATTTTCAATAATTTTTGCTAAAAAATTATCTTTTGCAAATAAAATATTCCCACTATTAAAAAAAAAACAAATAATTTAATGATTAAAATAACAAATACTTATTTAATAAAAATGCAATATTGTTTTTGCTATATTTTAAAAAAATTTTTTTTATTTTATCGATTGGTTTGCGAAATTGAACGAAATGTAGAGTTTGTAAATCACGAAAAATATATTAGCGATAACTTCAACAAATACTGGAGGATTTAAAAAATTTAGGTGTTAAAAAAAAACAGGATTTAGTAAATATCGAATATTTTAATTTTTGTGATTTTTGCTAATGTATATTTGTAAAAATATCTTCGGTTAGTGTAACTGATATCAGCGCAGAAAGTAGAATCGTCAGTTTTATTCCCTTTTGCACAAATGCCCTTGGGAGAGGTATGAATCCTCTCTTATCTTCCCAGCTATGGATTAAATAGCAAAGTAGACTGGACTCTATAATTTTAGGCGGAAGCCAGATTAGGAGAAACACAACACCGAATTCAAAATCATGCAGAAGACAACGGGAAACAACTCCATTACCTTTCCCAAGAAGTCATGGTAATTCGCAGATAATAAGAAAAAGGAAACTGTGGTGAGCCATGGCCGTCTACATCCTCTAGTGACATGGTATTTAAGACAAAACAATAGTTTTATAACCAAAGTAAAATATATACAAAGGGTATGGAGATACTTTAATTAGGTTTCCAAAATATTTAATCTTTCATTAAATAAACAATATCCCTATATTATAAGTTCTTCTTCTTCTTGCTGCGCCCTTTAGGATGTTGGCGATCATGGCTCTCTACAACTTCCTGTCCTTTGTAGCTCTCAGTATTTTTTGTCTTTTCGCCATCTCTCCCAAACCCTGCTCAGTCATTCATTTACGCAATCTCTCCTGGTAGGTTATGCATTCTATTCCTCTGTCCCTCTTGTCTCCAATCTGTACTGTGTGTATCAACATTTTCACGCACTCTTTCTTCATTATGTGCCCTAGAAAATTCATCTGCCTCTTCCTGATGATAAGTATAAGTGTCCTTTTTGTTTTTATTGTGTCTAGAACTTCGTAGTTGCTCACATGTTCGGTCCATGGTATTCTCAACATCTTTCTGTAGAACATCATTTCTGTTGATTTAAGTCTCTTCTCCATCTGTGAGGAGATTGTTCAGTTTTATAGGAGGACTGATATTACATAACAGTTTAAGTTTCTGTTTCTTAATACTCTATATGCTGGCGTACAAGGCGACTGGGCGTATAAGAAGACAATCATATTTTCAAGTCAAAATTTAGGTTTCGGGCTATATTCGCCGTACAAGACGACTCCCCAAATCGTATTTTAAAATGTATTAAATTTATTTAATAAATTCAATACAGTACATTCTTTTCACTCAAATTCTAATGAAAAACGGTGGGAAGGTTTTATTGTCAATTAACTACTACAGTGAGTTGATGCTGCGTTTTTGGTAGGTTATTACTTTAGCCTGAATGACTTCTCCCCGCTAACCATCCATTCGATCCATTGTTATTGAATGCGATCTTTAAACGGCTTCTTGAGATACACATCGTATTCAATATCATCGAAAAAAAGGAGGCGAGGCAGGGGTTACCTTCAAAAATCTCTCATGATAACAATTTACCATAAATCATAGCATTTAAGTTTCACATTTTATACCTGGGTATAAGACAGTATCCTATTTTCTGTGTGGGTTAAGATTAAAAGGTCTCCTTGTACACCGACATATACAGTACTTTGCTTAGCTTTTGGTAAGTTATATTCTTAGTAAATGTAATTTCCAAATTTATTAAATATTATAAAATACTTTGGGCCTAAATATATAAAATTAATATATCTTAAATACAATGCTTTCAGAAGAAAAAAAGGGACGATGGCAGCACACACGTTATTCAAGAGGTTATGGTTGAAAGTGGTGTGGTGTTCTTTCTTCAATTCCTGGAGGCCCAATGATATACGATTTCTGTCTGAAAATTAAAGGGACTAAGTGTGCTGTGTGAGCTATGGGTGAAAGAGGGATAAGCGGATTGCGTCATCATCCAACATGATATCTTGGGAGTATATGACTATAATCTTAGATTTCTGCAACCATTGCAATTTTTCACATGCTATTGTGGCTGGACAAATCGTGGCTACTTCACTAAGACAATACAGCTGCTCACAACGTCCTAACCATCCGTCAGTTCCTGGCCATATTGGAACAACCTTCCTATTCACCTGATCTTACTCCGTGAGACATTTTTATTTTCCTCAAGATCAAAGGGATCATCAAGGGGATCATTGAAGGAGTGCAGGCCATAACGACGAACCAGAGGGGGCATCCAAGAAGGATGGAAAAGTGTATTAGACTCGAGGACAATTACTTTGAAGGGGAAACAATGTAGCTTGTTGTTTGGAATTGAAATTGTTTGTGACACCAGTCCCGTTACTTTCCAGACAGACTTCGTATACTCGTGATTGTTACAGATAGATCTTGTGTCACACTCTCAGCTCTTTCAGCATCTTACAGCCTTAATCCAATGGAAAAAATCAGTCCAGATTATTGGAGATTTCTTGTGCCGTATGACGATTTGATTAGTTTGACGGTGAGACACTGGTGGGCTAGTCAATACTCGAATCGAATCATGAAGATATGGTCATGACTAAAAATAGAAGATACATTATAGATAATTATTGAACTTTAGCTATTTCACGGAGAAACGAATTTAGATATTTAGATATTAACCACAGTTCAAGGGCACGTTCACTTAGTAACTTATTGGAAAAGAGTTTCGCATATCATTAGTAATAGTAACAGTAATGGGAATATTAACATTTTCCTTATCAGAAAACATTCTTCAGGAAAATAGGTTTCTAAAATCCAGCAACTGTTATTACTCTTTCAAATATCGATTGGGATTTCCTTCCGAACATTCTATTTGATGTGGTGTGGAAAGTCAACATCTTGATTATGTCATTCTTTTCTCTTTGAGTTACATGTGCTATCCAATCTAATTGTTGTTGCTGTTGGAAGTCCTCAAGTGATGTGATTTCTTTTATTTGTTTTATGTCACTATTAGTGAAGTTTATCCTCGCTTGTGCTACATACATGAAACCTACAACAAAAACGAAGCTATGCATTGCAATTAACTGTTGAACTCATAGACAGGTTCTACTTGTGGAAAAATGCAACAATTAATAATAATAATAATAAAGATGATGATGATAATAATTAGCAGTACACAAACATTAATAAATGTCAGCTTAACAAATCTAACCAAAGTATGAATTCAGGTCATTATTAAAAGAATTTAGCGAATGCAGGTCAGTCTCCTCCCAGGCGAATAAGAGACTTGAAGCAACAGAAATGTGGTTCTACAGAAAGGTACACATGAGCAACGAAGAGGTTTTGGAGAGAATAGAAACAAAAAGGAAACATACTTAACACCAGGAAGAGGCAGTTGAAATTTCTGGAGCACGTAATGAGGAAGGAGGACCTGGAAAATCTGATACTCACAGGACAGATTGACGGAAAGAGATGCAGAGGAAAGCAATGAATAACATACTTGATGAGCTTTAGTAAATGGATGGCGGCATAGGCTTTGGGAGAAATAACAAAAAGACAAAATTTATTAAGAGCTACAAGAGACAGCTACGTCGAGAAGGAAAACGGGCAAAAAAAAAGAAGAATTAAGAGAAGTGATAAGTTACAAATAAAATGATTCAAAATTGACAAAGTTTTGTAGTTCATTGAAGCAGACATTAAACACATGAGAGCATTATTGCCTTTTCTATCTTTTCTTTTCCTTTGTTTGTTTGTTTGTTTCTTCTTCTTATGTATGTTTTCTTTTTCTCATTAAAAACGTCTCTGATATATCTTCGGTCTTTCTGTTGCACTCAAAACGGAACGGTCCATTATTTATCTGATGTAACGGCAAAGCATAACGCGTGTGCTGACTAACTTACTAATTAACGGAAGAACAAGCAGAAACATAAGATGATGATGATAATGATGAATACTAAACGGAAAAAATGAAAATGTATGTATCATTTCTAAAAGGCATAGTATTCAACTTTTCGGTTCTCACCTTGGCCTTTGAATAAATATCCGTTTCAGGCTGACGTGGCTAATCCAGTCTCGCGACATCGTTGAGTGTAATTGTCCGAAGAAACGGAATCGTCTCTGGTGCAATTTAATTTGGCTAATCTTGATGGTTTTGACACTGCTCAAGAATTTTCCTGTTGTATATGTAATTAAAAAATCCCTCGTGAATACCAAAGTCATCTGATATGAGATCATGGCTGAAAGTAATGGAATTGGAATAATCTTTGGGCCGATTAGCGGAAAAAATGCCTGTCATTCTGATGGACGATAAGGAAAACTAATGGGAACATTTGCAAGAATAATCGGCGGTAATCTGTTTGGCTCAACGGCGAATGGTTGACGGACTTATCTAATGATGCAATGAGCGTATTATATGTAGTTTGGGAAATAGATCAGGAAGATGCTTGTGTGAGGTTGCCTGGGAACCTGTATTTTTTCTCAACTAATGTATAACTGATTCCTCCTTCTCTCTCTTCCCACCGCCTCTCTCTCTCTCTCAAAAACGCCCACACAGAGGAATGTATGGCAATTATCACAATAAATCACATTCAGTTGCCATTATATATATATATATATATTATTTATAATGCATAGCTTAATTTTTCTTTTGTAATAATGTTCACCTTGTAAAAGGCCCAAGGGCCACTCTAGGTAGGGGTTTACAGAGTAAGAGGCACAGTTTAAGGGGATATATGGGGAAGATAACGATTAGACCTAGACTTGAACCGGTTAAGTTTTTAGTGATCAGGGAAGGAGTAGCGGTTCGTGGGTAGAATCTGTTCTAGTGGAATTTATATCTCACCAATGGAATACGACGGAAATGAGGGTGGTTCGCTAAAATGTGTGTGGCTGGATGGCGGGTCTTTGCCGTGAAGGTTTGACCTGATGGAACTAAGGAAATTAGGTCCGTTTGAACATTTGCCATGGAAATAGCGATAGAGTAGTGAAAGGCATGCAAGATTTCGTTGGTGGAAAAGGCGTTATAGGGTAGAAAATAATTCACCTACACAAAGTCGCGAAGACGCTTTTGAAATCTATCGAGACTGGAATGTGAAGGCCAGACAGCGCTTACCCATATATGGCAACAGTATTCATTTTCGGCCTTACCTGGTGTTCCCCAAAAGAAGGATATATACAAGGTGCATCAAAAATATTTTTACAAACTTGGGGTGGGTCCTTCCCACCAAAAAAGAAGACAAAAATCCATATAAGCATATGTACGCAAATCCTTCGTTTTTGATTTATTAAGTTTAAAGGAAGTTCACGGTAGATAGAGCTGTGTTGCTATGTAGACTAGGTTACATTTGAGTACATTTGAGGCTAGCCTCTCTTCATCGTTTAACAGGTGTAGTGAGATAACTGAGAAGTGTTCCGTTTAACAATGGCAAGATATTCATATCGGGAGCAGGCAAATATGATTTGTACATACGGCCGAAAGAATGTTAATGGACGCGAGGCTGCACGCCTGTATCACATTGCGTCTCCAGACCGAATGAGCCTAGTCATACAACCTTTGCTGCTGTTTATCGTCACATTGGTGAGACATGATCCGCGGCAACGTTTGTAAAAATATTTTGGATTTTATCTTAGATTGTACATTTAACAGCGTCTAGCGTAAACTTTAAACTTAGTAACTCAAAATCGAAGGGTTTGCGACACACACACACACACACACACATATATATATATATAATGTTAAATGACAAGCTAATTCTAAAAACAACGGTCACCTACGTAAATGCGAAGCTCTTCAGTAAAATGAATGGAACACTACGGCTGCTTGGCGATTGTTTACGTTTGTAAAAACAATACGCTAGATTTGGCTGACTCGTTCTGTCGAATCAAGATGGCTCAGTGGTAGAAACTCTGACTGACATCAAATTCGAACCGGACTTGAGGCATTCAGCTGTCTAGTCGCCCTGAGGAGCTGTGATGCACTACTGAATGACATTGTACATATATATATATATATATATATATATATATATATATATATATATATATATGTGTGTGTGTGTGTGTGTGTGTGTGTGTGTGTGTGTGTGCGTGTACAATGTCATACAGTACTGTTTCGCTGTATCACAGCTCCTCAGGGCGATTAGACAGCTGAATGCCTCAAGATATATATTTAATGAAACGTATATATATATATATATATATATATATATATATATATATATATGTATAGTGGTTAGAAAGTTCTATTTCTGACCAGAAGGTTCAAGTTCATATCTCACTATATACTATAGCCAGGAAACTATGGGACCATTTTGGGTTTTTTTACAGTAAGGTTCACCCTGTACAAGGCTTCGGGGCCATTCGTGGTAGAGGGTTAAGTTAAGGGGTAGTTTATATGGATAGGAGGGGAAGATACTTGAACACGTTAAGATTGTAGTGATCAGGGAAATATCCTCTTGAGAATCTGTTCCACAGGGCAGTGGTTTGTGGGAAGAAGATGTTTGAGTGGAACTTATTTCTCGCCAATGGAATACGGAGGGAATGTGGGTGGCGTGCTACTATGTAAGTGAAATGGCGGAAGGTAAGGCATGAGCGGAACCAAGGAATGTAGTTCATCCGAGCACTTTTCATGGTAGTGGCGATAGGGCAACGAGGAACTCGCCATATCCCGCCTGTGAGAGAGAGGTTGGAGGATGGAAAATACTTCGTCACCCACAAGGACTCGGAGACGTTTTAGAACTCTATCAATACTCAAAAGTGAGGACTTGGCAGCTTTCACCCAAATATGGCAACAGTACTCCATTTTCGGTCTGGGTTAACTAAACCTTGTGAGTGTAACAGTTTGCACAAGTTATCGATTTGTGTGTACTGGATTTGTTCAAACTGTACCGACTCCCAGAAAATCTCTAATATCCTATCAGCATAAATGCAGTATAAAGGATCGTGGGGGTTGAGTAAACAAGTACCCGGCCATCATATATATATATATATATATATATATATATATATATATATATATATATACTCTGCATGCGTTTGCTTTAATATGATTTATTAGATACAACGACAAATCTCTGTTAAGCCATTTGGTAAGTTTGATCGATTAATTGGTTTTAGCGCTATGTCAACCCGCCTGGGGTTATTTTATGACAAGAGGTAAGTAAATTGTCGGGGATGGTTAAATCTATTACGTTCTTTTTAAGGATTTTTCTTGATTTTGACAGTAAGTTGTCTGAAGTTGTTTGTTGCTATATGGGTTGGGAATCTCTTTGAGGGATAAGTTTCTAGGGTAAAGTAGACGTTTACTGTTATATTTTTTGGTAATTTTCTTTCTTTCAGGAAGGACAACATCTCATCTATACTGATATTTTTTAATATATCTCTCATGTTATTTGTGTTGTAAAGGCATTTTTAGATAACGGCAATATCATCACATTCTATTCTTCTTTTATGTGCCGTGTTCATTCAGTGCGTAGGCCGTCATAACCCTCCATATCTTCCTGTAGCTCTTAATAAATTTTGGCCTTTTTTTATTTCTCCCAAACCCTGTTCTACCATCCATTTTCTCAAGCTCATCAAATATGTTACGCGCTGCTTTCCTCTGTCCCTTTTTCCCTTTGTTTTGTGAGTATCAGATGTAAAATCCGATACTCACATGACAGATAGAAGAAAATTTCAACTGCCTCTTCTTGATGTTAAGTATAAGTTTCCTTTTTGTTTCCATTCTCTCTAAAACCTTGTCATTTCTCACCTGTTCGACCCATGGCATCCTCAGCATCTTTCTATAGAACCACATTTTTGTTGCTTCAAGTCTCTTTTTCATCTTTGAGGAAATTGTCCAGCATTTGCTGGCGTACAAGAGGAGAAATATCAAGTAACAGTTCCGTACTCATTTCTTTGTTTCCAACGAAATTTTTCTATTACAATGTGTTTAGCAGTAGTTTGAGTGAAAACTTGTAAAGAATTTGTTGAAATTTGTGCAATGTCCCAAATATTACGGGCATCATCGCTCATAGTTAAGCAAAAAAATAGGAGTCGTTATATATATATATATATACATATATATATATTAGAAAAACATAGCCATGTACATAATATTAGACAGATATTAGTTCATAACAATAATACTTACATATACACACAGTAAAAAGAATCTTCAGATATTGGAGGCCATCTACATTAAAACGAAGCAACCAACACTCAACAAAATTACATTTCAAACTAGTCACAACACATTACATTGCATCTAGACATTGGTTCTGTTGTAATACTTCGGTCTATCGCTTGGTATGACGTCATAGAACCGCATCTTGAAGTTACGACCTGCGTCTGCTATTCCGTGACCGTTATCGTCGCATAGCAATTTTCTATGTCAAAATATCATCTTTGATGGTGGATATATTTGCTTCATGACTATATAACCACTGAGCCGAAACCTTAGGAGCAAATTAATAAAAAATATCCAAATGTTGGACAATTTTTGTCTTTATTTTCACCAGAAATTAAAGCAAACATTCGAACATTCGAACAGACATAATAGACATTCATTATCTGGTATATTTAATAATATATATATATATATATATATATATATATATATATATATATATATATATATATATATCTCTCTCTCTCTCTCTATATATATATATATATATATATATATATATATATATATAACTTTTTATAAATGCTGGGTTTGGTGACGCAAGCACCACACTCTTATAGGTTGACTTGTCATTTGTCAAATTTTAGTGCAATTCGCGGACATATAGATCCACATGTCACAAATAAGCAAAATAATATTATCATAAGACAAATTTTTATAGATAACACCAAAGTATCTATAGAACTCAATACAAATTTATGATAAAAGAAAATGTCCTCACAGACATAAAATTGGGTGTTATAAAAAACTTGATTAACCCTGCGAAAATGATTTTTCTTCGCACACATTGATTTGATTGAGAATTATGCAATATAAAGCAAACACTTACATATTAAATGAGGCAAGGAATGGCTTGCTCATTTTAACTAAATCTCTATCAATCACCCAAAAGACCCCTTCATACCTCCCATTGGCATGGCTGTTGTTAAGCTTAATGAGACTAACACGTTGTGCCTTCTTGGTCTAAAATTCTCGGCTGATAGGAAGTGGAAAGATTATATTGTACCCATTGCTGGTTCTACTGCTATGAAAGTGGGTTCAGTTGTTCTGCTAGACAATTTTACCAACTTCTATAGAGGGATCAATTTCCAATGAATTTGCACAAACAGACATCTCCCCATATATATATATATATATATATATATATATAATCTACTTGGAAAAAATGACCAAACATTGCATGATTTGGAGAAATAAATTCTTGTTCGGGAGATAACATTTGATTATCTCGTGTGTGTGTGTGTGTGTGTGTGTGTGTGTGTGTGTGTGTGTGTGTGTGTGTGTGTGTGTTATGGCTCCTTGGACTGATGTATTTGCTATCAGTGCCAAGGAATCTTGTACGTGTAAAAGCCAAGCATTTTGAATTTCAGACAAAGCCCACCTATAGTTGAAAGTTTGGTGCAGCATGAATTTCTCCCTGCCTAATGTGATCAGGTGTTAAACTGAACTAATCTATCTATCTATCTATCTATCTATCTATCTATCTATCTATCTATGTATGTCTGTGTATGTGTCAGTCCTCTAATCTTTGCTTTCTAATACTTTATGCCATCTTTGGCGTAGAATACCAAAGTGGAAGCCACAATAATGAAATACAGTTCACTCGTAATATAATAATAACAGAGAAAATGATTTAGCTAAAAGTTAAAAAATAAATTACTACGACTAGGGAGTAAAAAAATGTTTTCTGATGACTTGCAGAAATGGAGAGGAAGGATTGACGAGGTTACTACAAATGTGTTATGAGCTTATTGATAGAAGTTACCAAACACACCCGCGATTTTCCGTGAATAAGCACTCACTCACCAACAATTCAATATGGCGTACAACCTGGAACAGACATGCGCCACCTTCTTTGTACTAGCGCCGGATGACGACGTATTCTTCCGCCGCTCAATGTATTCTTCCACCGCACAATGTATTCTTCCGCTGCGCCGTATATTCTTCGACGGCGCTGTTTGCATTGTATGCGCGAGGCAAATGGCATAAGTCTAAACAAGATTAATGAAGACTGAGTCATGAGCACAAATCAGCGTATGTCTATACTGAGGGTGTGATGGGTAAATTGTCGCCATTTTATATTTCTAATTTTGCGCATGCGCGTTGACTGTTTTTGATTTTGTCGACTGCACAGTATAGTAGGGTCAGTTGCCTGTGAGAAAAAGAGCATCAGGATCAATTCACTCCTCCACGAATTTGGAAACGGCATGCTGTACTGCTTGACATTCGCACCTGAAGATCCAATGCGAACATTTCAGAGTGTTTAAGTGAAAATCTGAAGACAGTACCAAATGATTCGGAAAGAGTTAGATGAGTCTAATGATAATTACAAAGCTAGGGCAGCTCAGAAAACTCACTAATCGTTCTGATAAGAAAAGAACTCCCGAATTTGTCGGTGAGGGCTTCACACTCAGCACAGAGACCTACATCAAGTGCCTTGAGGAGGTAGTGTTGCCCTGGATCAAAAGGGGGACTGCGGGAAGACCCTATGTCTAACAAAAGGACTGCACCATACCAGACAAGCAAGAGAAAGCAGTCATGGCTATCAGACAATTTCTGCGTCAACATCACCCCTTATATCTGGCCACCTAACTCACCCGAATGCAACCTTCCTTTTTGATATGTTTTTGGCGCTTTTGAGCGAGAGACTAACAAAACTCTTTGTAACACCAAAGATGAACTGTAGGCAAGGGTTATGGCTTCATTCACCAACAAGTTTAAACAAGGAGACCATCCAGAAGAGATGCAGAAGATTCCAAAGTTGTCTGAGGCCGCTGTCGAAACCAATGGCACTTTTATTGAATACATTTACTCTTTAGTATTTCAAGATTTTTTTTTGTGTAATTTTGGTAAATATATCTAATAAATGAGATGTCAGTATTATTTTCATTTTTGCGTAATTTAGACGATAATTTATCCATCGCACATTTTATTATATGTATATATATCGATTGAGCAGAAGGCATGGAGGTGAATAGGGGCAAGATTGCAATCAGGTTATCAAGAGAAACTGACATAAATATTAAAACGTCACTAGGAATAGAAAGGCATTCAGATTGTTATGCACTAAAATACATCATGGTGCAAAGACGCAAATGAATAAAAGAAAGAAAGAATCCGGGAGAAAATATTTGTGAAATATTCCATTTGTAATTCATCCATGTTTATATAACAATTACAGAAATACATTGACAGAACGCGAATATTGAAATTGATAAGGGAGACATTGAGAAGATACAGGCCACTGGTGAGAGAAGAGTAGTGTTAGGCAGTAATGGATAATCTTAGTTGCCAAAACATATAGAATTTATATGGGGTTAAATGATTATTATTACTATTATGAAGTAAACGTTATGATTACTATGATTACTGTTTTTTTTTTTTTATTACGAAACGTACTCAAGCTGATTAAGGGACTAAGTATAGACTACAAGAAGAGAGGCTGCATGGTCATTAGGAAGAGGAAGAGCCCGAAATGCGAGTTGGAGGTCGGGAGCACCAGAATCAAGCAGATTCGGAAGTTTAAATATCTGGGGAGCGTAAATGCGACACTGAGATCCTTAGGCATATTGGGATGGCAAAGGAAGCATTCCAAAAGCTGGGCAGAGTATTGCGAGACGGGAGGATTTCTTTCGTAACGAAGAAAAGAATACTGAGCTGTTACATGACATCTGTCCTTCTTTACGGCAGCGAATGTTGGACAATTTCCTCAATGAGAATGCTTATACTTAACATCAGGAAGAGGCAACTGAAGTTACTGGGGCACATAATGAGAAAGGAGGGCCTGGAGAATCTGATACTCACGGGTCGAATACAGGGAAGAGAGACAAAGGAAAACAACGCATGGCATACCTAGCGGGCTTAAGCAAGTGGATGACAGAACGTGGTCTGGGGGAGGTGGTATAGGGAAGGAACTTGTTGAGGGCGACAAGGAATAGAGGAGGTGGAGAACCATGATTGCCTACATTCTGAAAGGACACGGCACATAGAAACAATATATATATATATATATATATATATATATATATATATATATGTGTGTGTGTGTGATTCGCAGACAGTACTGTTTCGCTGTATCACAGCTCCTCAGTGCGACTAGACATCCAAATGCTTCAAGCAAGGATCGAAATCCAACCGATTTAGTGTCAGTCAGGGCTTCTACCACTGAGCTATCTTCATTCGGCAGAATGAAACAGCTAAATCTATCCTATTGTTTTTACGAATGTAAACAAATCCCAGTTGGCCGGAGTGCTCTATTCATTTTACTGAAGAGATTTACATTAACGCGATGTTGTTTATAGAATTCAGAGTGCTCAATTGAAATATATTTTCAAGAGCTAAATTATGTCATTCCCAGATAGTACTGTTTCGCTGTATGTATATATATATATATATATATATATATATATATATATATATATATTTTTTAACTCTTCCACACCTTGTAACCTCTTGTGTCTATGTGATTTTACTGACTTGCATAGGGTAAACTATATATATATATATATATAATGTATACAATTGCATAGGGTAAACAATATATATATATATATATATATATATAATGTATACAATGACATTTTGGAAAAAAACACTTTGATCCTTTCACTGATGAACGCGCGTCATCAGAAAATATAATTATTTTAGATGAATAATATCTACATTAGCGGGATGAAATAGCATTAATGCTATGTGCCCGATCGCCTGATTTTTACTTTGACATATAACCTTATTTATAAAGGTAAAAGACAATAGGAAAACTGTAATATTATCCGACGCGTTTAGTCCAATGTGGACTTTTTCAAGGCAAAAACGAAATGAATTTATTGAAACAAAGTAACTATTAACAACAAAGCAAAATGTCCTTACCATATAGAAGAATTTATAAAACACTATTGTATTCATACTGTCAATTGAAAATTACGCCAACTACTGTCACGTGTGGAAATATTGTTTTTATTGTTGTGTTGACGGATTCAACAATTTTCTTTTGATTTCTTGATACACTTATGTTTGCTTGGAAGAGTAGTAATTTGCCTTTATAAATATTTTCTTTTTCTACTGGTTAACTCTGAGAAATTTTTCATATATCCTTATATATGTAAGTTTTATCCTTACACAAATAAGTTTTTTAAAAATTTCCAGTCTTTTTTTTTATTTCTGTTTATTTACATATTTTAAAATATCAAAAAATAAATAATTGAAAATAAAAAAATATAAATGAAATAAGATAAATAAAAATAAAATCTATATTGAAATTAATTAAAATCTAATCATAATCCAGCCACAGTAATTTCGACTTGGTAGAGATAGTTGTACAATAGGCAGTACGGCAGAATATTTAAAATTTTTTATTTATATTACTCTCGGTAAAGCAAACCAAACCACGAACATTATAACACAAATTATTAAATGTTATACAAATTTATAGGGGTCCAATTTTCTATGTAAATTCATTATAAATTGATCCCTATAAAATCTATACAATATCATGCTCATACTACATTAATTCTTAGTCCTCGGTATGACGATAAACTACATCCGATAGCAAGGCCTCTGATCGGGAGATTGGCGGTTTTGATGGGCGTGGACCCACCTCTTCATTGCTATTGTTCGCAGGTCCACTCTGAATCGGGGTGGTAGCACTTGTTAGGGTCCCAGCTATGGGTAAATAGTGTAAAATAGGGAACCGCCAAACAAAAACGAAACCCTATGAAAGTATAAAATACATTTTATACTAAAGATACAAGTAATACATTTTTATATAAAAAAGATAACCAACGATACATATTTGTAGTGAAATTACCACTAACACCTATTTATCGTAGAATTACTCAGTGCATTTTATCTATATTTGAAGGCATACAGTTACGTTCAAAAGATTTCGATTTCAGCATTAAATAGCCCATAGAGGTTGATATGACACTAAGCAAAATCAACCAACCAAAGGTGATTTCTTAAACTTAAAGCAAACGAAACAAAAAACAAATTAATTTGAAATTCATAATCTGGAGTTCGTATTTCATATATTGTTATCAATTAAGCACTGCAGATTACGAATTTAAAAATAAATTATTATTTTTTTATAAATTTTACGATTAACGATGTTGTGTATATATATATATATATATATATATATATATATATATATATATATATGTGTGTGTGTGTGTGTTTGTGTGTGCATGTATGTGTATATTGTATATGTATATATACATATATTAGTGAAAAATATATAGAAAATAGGAAAGAACTCGTTAGGTAAATAATCCAAAGTTCTTTAGTATTTTTTGTTATTATTTTTAAAAAATAGTGCTCGATACAAATTAGAGCATAAATATAATATACATATATATATATTATATATATATAATTACATTAAGATTTATAATCATATATATATGTGCGTGTGTGTGTATATAAAATTTTATGTGTATATATATATATATATATATATATATATATATATATATATATATAAAAAAAAAAAGAATTCAGAATTTTTATTAAGGGGTGTTGGCTTTTTTGACGAAAGAAAATACAAGTATAATTTTTTATCTGGCAAATTGAGAGTCGGTTAAGCTTAGGTGGGGGTACATCCTCTTAATAATACGTTCTGATTTCTCATTACCCCACCAATTACCCCGCTCATCTTTTGTCGTCTTGAACCCCGTTCATCTTTTATCTTTTCCTCATCACCCCCCCCATACCCA
>CAHIKZ030000335.1:2357500-2437500 GCA_903632075.3 Acanthosepion pharaonis | reverse complement strand
ATCTATAAGCGTCTCTTAAATTAAAAATAATTTCTCCTATTTCCCCTGATTTTAAATTTAATTTAATTCAAAGGGAAAAAAGATTTTTTTCGCAAAAACAGCTTGATCTGATCACTTTGGTATGCATTTGATGCAATACTTGATTGAGTGAATTGATGAGCAGATTTCAACATTGATATGGCAGTTGAATTGTCGCAACAAATATGTATTGTAAGGCACTACCCACTGATTGGTGATTTCTTGCTTAACTTAACATCCATATTGTCTTATTTTGATCTTGTCGATGTGATCTCCATCTTCTGACTTTCTCCTTCTATAATGGTTCTAGTAAAGTTATTCCCTTGTTCACATTTAAATTTTATTTAAATCAACGAGAAAAAATTAAGCGGTGTGTGTGTGGGGGAATTGTGTCCCCGGAGACCCCCTTTGATCAAAATGATCTTGCCGATGTGACCTCCATCTTCTGGCTTTCGTCTTTTTTATTTTTGATAGCAGTCATTTCTTTGTTCAAATTTAAATTTAATTTAAATCAAAGGAAAAAAAAATCAGTTGGGATTTGTGAGCCCCATACATCAAAATGAAATGTACTTATCCAAGTACCCTAGGAGTGATTCCCTTGTTCAAATTTAAATTTAATTTATAACAAAGGGAAAAATGAGTGGGGAGAGGTTGTGCTCCCCCCGACCCACCTTGATCGAAACGAAATATACTTATCCACGTAACCTGGGTAATGTAGTTTCAGAATGTATATGGTTATTGGATGCTGGGGTGTCTGTCTCCAAAACCTTAGGAGGAGTTCGATAAGAAACAGACAGACAGAGGCTCAACTATATATATATATATATATATATATATATATATATATATATATATATATATATATGTATATGTTCTGTTCGCATTTATTTATCATAATTTATGTGAGTGACAAAATAACGATTTGAATTTGATGATGTTAAATAATCAGTTTTCATTTAACCTCATAAAACTATGCCAACAGATGTTCTTTGTTATCAATTTTTTTTATGTAAATATTCCTTTAACAGTTTTATATCGTTTGTCTTATATCAATTACTAGAAAAAATAAAACCACATCTGATATCATCACTTTCCTTGCAAGCGTGAATTGACTTCAACAGGAGATAATTATTTCTTGGCATTCCAAAGAAAAAAATAGTCTTTTCTTTCTTTGATGTGAATCTTAGGGGCGACAAAAATTGATCCCACGCATATGAATTTTACTGCTAAGATTAAATAAACATTCACTCGACCATAAAGCATGAAAAAGAATTAATAAGTATCCATATGTAGGACATGGCCGGGTGGACAATGATGCCTTCTTTTTTATGAACCGTTATGGTGAATTGATTAGGAATGTTTAAACAAGCACTTTCCACCAAATATTCGTTGCCACCATAGAAATTATATATTTAGAAAAGAAAAAAATCCGTAAAATACAAAACAAACAAAAAACAAAAAAACAAAAAACAAAAAAAACAAAAAACAAAAAAAACAAAAAACCATAAAATACATAACAATTTTCTCCAACATTTTGCTGGAAAAATATTTAATACTCGTTCAAAAAATGAAAACAAAACCAAAAACAAAATACGACCAAAAGAAAAAGCTCCACCTTAAAAAAACAAAAAAAACAAAAACAAAAACAAAAACAAAACAAAACAAAAAAAAAACAAACAAAAAATACAAATCAACACTTGGATCATTTCATTTGCTCAAGAGTTAATTAGCCTTTGAAATATGCGGATATGAAGAAAAGAAAACCCAAAATGAAAAGAAAAGAAACAAAACAAAAAATGTGACACTTTACTTGACTCCAGTCATGTCCTCTTTAAAATTGTCAATTCAGGTTTGTAAGTGACTTGTGAACTTTGCACTGATCAATTCACTGGTCAAAATTTATCAGCTAACATCTATTGATTTATAAAATTATAAAAACATTAATTTTATTAAATTTTTGAAGCTCCAAGCACTTTAAAACTATTGTATAGTGAAATCTACTCAACCATAATTACAACATTTTGTTCTTAATAATGACTGAGACAATCGAAAGTAATCGAAAAATTATAACAAAACGTAAACTTTGGAGGGTTTATTAACAATTTTGATCTAGATGTATATCCTATTTGAATATTGGAAAATATGATTAAAAAAATAAAGCAGACAGACATTGTCTGTTGAAGTTTTAAAACGCTGTTAAATTAAATCTTGCTAGTTAAAGATATTTCATATATATATATTGTCGTAAATTTCGCATTTTATATTTTTAATTTTGCGCATGCGCGTTGTTTGTTTTTGATTTTGCCGACTGCAGAGTATAGTAGGGTCAGTTGGGTTCAGTCTGTGAGAAAAGGAGTACCATGACGCAATTCACACCGCCAGAAATTTGGAAACGGCATCCTGTACTGCTTAGAAATCCGCGCCGGAAGCACCAATACAAACATTCTAGAGTGTTTTTGTATCAGTCTGAATACAGTAGAGAGGATTCGCAAAGTGTTGTCTAATGGTGATTACGAAGGTGGTTGGAGTGATCACCAGTGATTGTGATATTATACCTCCATTCATCGTCACACGTAATCTCAGGCTCAATACGGGGGCTTATATCAAGTGCCTGGAGGAGGTGGTGCTACCCTGTCAAGAGGGAGGTTGCTGGAAGGTACTATGTCTGGCAACAGATTCTCTGCATCATGCCACACAAGCAGGAGAAATCAGTCATGGAGAATTTATTAGAATAGATTTATTAATCAGATAGATTTGTATTACTTTAAATATTATTTTTAGTAGAAACCCGTATTTTAGTAGACGCTCCGATTATTTGTTTAAACATTATTTTTAGTGGATACTCGTATTTGAGTAAACGCTCCGTGTATATATTAAACAGTATATTTATTTGTATTCACTCACTGGCCTGAAATTTCGAGAGATCTTAATATTTCGGTAGGAATCGGGGCTGTGTCTCTCAGGGTAGAAAGAGCCACCGTTTAGCCCGGTGAGCCTATACTCCAATGGTCACGAAGAGACAGACGTTCAGGTGAAGTCAAATTTGTTGCTTTCAAGCGAAATTTTTCAAGTCAATGATCGCGAAGTTTTTCACATCTGCTCGTAGTTTCGTATCCAAACGTAAACAAAGAGAATTTATTAGGATGTACTTATTAACCCTTATTTGTAATCTATTTGTAACCTATTTGTATCACTTTGAACGTTATTAGTGGATACTAGTATACAAATTTTGTAAAATTCTTTGTACAAAGATGTGCAAAGAATTTCATTTAACGCAACCGATTACTAACCTTACAATACAAGAGAAAATTATTATATGCTGACAAGACAAAAATAAATAAAATATCTTCATAATTACAAATTATGTGAATAGCAAATGTCTTCAGATAATGATTTTCTTGAGATTTATGCATGCTTTTTGTGGTGTGGTCAGGGTCGACGTTGAAACTTTGCCGTCTCACGCAGTGTTCCATTCTAAGTTGAATAAATTCTAGTGAGAAAACGAATGCAGATGTAACTTAACTAAAGCTTTATTCAACTTAGAGTAAACCGTGTCCTATTCGATTAACTTAAATATAAGGATACATATAAGGGGAGATAATCCATAGCACAATTTTATAAATGATACGATTTATTGGGAAATACATTCAAGTACATTAAAGTAAAAGAATAGACACCGGGACATTAATTTTCACCTTGCTCATTCAATGTTAATTCAATTGCTTTGTATTTGAAGTCAGCATAATAGGGATGAGGGTAATTCAAACCTATCAACATAGTAAGGCGGTCTTGTCTGTAAAAGTCTGATCTGGTGGCACTAAGGAATGGAAATCATCTGAAAATTGATCATAGAAGTAGCGATAGACATGCGTCTTCGGGCATGATTTGCTTAACATTTATGTATGTTGTTATAAAAGATTCTTAACAGAATCTATCTTACATACTGGCATCTCGTCTACAGTCACTTTCTCACAGACGCGCCGTCGCCTCTCTCTGTCTGTTTTACAAATACTTTCATGGCATTTGCTCCGAGGAGCTGCATTCGCTGGTTCCCAGACTTCATGTGTTCAAGCGCCCTACGAGTCTGGCATCCCGCTCTCACCCCTTCACTGTCGAAACTCCTAAATGTAGCCGTCTCTTCTACTCCAATATCTTCATGTCTCGCACCTCTCGCCTGTGGAACTCCATTCCCTATTCCAGTTTCCCTGAGAGCTAAAATCTCCAGTTATTCAAATGTAATGTCAATCGACATCTCCAGTTGCCTTGATCTATCCACTACCTTTCTCCTCATCCTTTCTTCTATCACTCCTATCTGATCTTGCTCCAAATTTTCTGTAACACCTTGCGTCCTAGTGACTTCCCGCCTTGCTTGGGGTGAAACGCTTTAATATATATATATATATATATATATATATATATATATATATATATATATAAGTGTACCATTTGTCAATACTTAGAATCCTGCTGCCGCATATAGTCCGGTGTCCCTGATATTTATCTAGAGCTCCTTGACAAAATCCAAAGAAGTATCAGCAATATTATTGGTCCTGATCTGGCATCTCGGCTTCAGTAACTTTCTCACCGCAGTAAAGTTGCCTCCCTCTGCCTTTTCTATAAATACTTAAATGTTAATAGTTCGGATGAGTTCTACGCTATGGTATCTACACTTTTTGAATTTAAACGCATTACTAGACTGGTGACGTGGTCTCATCATTTTACAGTTGTTGACTAGATGTAACCGTAAGTTCTATACTAACAGTTTCTTTTCTCGTACTTCTCGCTTGTGGATCTCCCTTCCGGCTCGATGCTTTCCAGCCAACTTTGATCTTTAAATATTTAAATGCAATGTCAATCGCTATCTACTGTCCTGATTACTCTTATTTTGTTCTCGCTCCTTAGTAATGTTTCTGCTTTCTAATTCTTCCAGTAGTGGCTTTACTTCTTTGATTGGGCTGAACTCGATTTAAAAAAAAATGCAAAAACAAAAGAAAACATCGGAACATTAACTTTCAGCTTGCAACGTTCAATATCGATTCAATTACTTTGTATCGGAATCTAGCTAAACTTGCTTAATTTTTCGCATAAGGGTCATTTTTATATTATAAATTTGGCAGAGAAACGGAATCAAAGTTTTAATACCAAGATTAAGATTTGTTAAAGGAAGCTTTGTTTCCTGAGTATAATATGGAATAATAAAACAGCTCAGCAGCAACTGGACAAACGAATATCGATCAATGAAACGGAGCAAATGGTGCCAATTTTTAAATATATTTCCGCTACAAATATTTGTGTTACTTATGACATTTCCAATTGATCCCGAGAAAGTCCAATTGAAAGACGAACGTTTGTGGCAGGTTAAAGATCGGAATTGTAGTCACTAACCTTAAACAGCCACGATAAGCATATAATAAATTGATTTTGAATCACTATTCATTACAATGTTATATGGTTATGACGGGTCGAATAGAAGCCTTATTTCTGTTGTAGATAGGGCAAAGAATTGGATCGTTTCTAGTTGAGCAGTAAAGCAAGCGCTTGGCTCAAAGCCACGTTTCAAAATTGGAATATGTCGTTACAGTGAGTGAGAGTTCAGTGGTTACATAAAAACATACGAAGTATTTGCACTTTTAAAGTTTATTAGAAATGTACTCTTGTATGAAAAATATATAATGACGATCATTGTTGTGGTCAAAGTGAATTTGTGCCAAAAATGTTGGTAAATGACTGAAATCACCGTATAGAGAGGCGTAATTGTATTTTGTATTCACTATGCAAAAACCCATGTAAATACAAGATTTTATTTTATAAGCAAAATAGGATTTTGATCAGTATTCGGGTTACTTAATTTTTCCATAATAATTTGTGCTTGTTGCTTAAATATTTTATTCTTGGGTTTAATAAATAGATGTATGGTCAGCGTAGTGGCTATCGGCGGGGAAGTTGGATCGACAAATACTCGAGGAGAAGGATAACCATGAATTCAGAATTGATATCTATAATTCTCAAAATGTGTGTGTGTATGTGTGTGTGTGTGTGTGTGTGTGTGTGTGTGTGTGTGTGTGTGTGTGTGTGTGTGTGTGATCAGATGTTGTTTATGCGTTTCCACAGTTTTCATCCGATTTCGATTAATTTTTTTTTCTTTCATAGATCATTCTTCAGCGCCGGCTTTGAGTCCAGATTGGCTGGAAAAAATTACAACCTTGAAGGTGAAAAATCGAAAACACTAATCTTTTACACTTTGCGCAAAAATTAAAGGCAAAATTTAATGTCTGTAAAAAAAACAGCGTACAATCAATTTAGAGAGTTGAAATCTAACGCAAAAGATTATTAGAATTATATAAAAAATATATTATAAATACAAATTATTGTATATTATTATTATGACGGTCCATGGAAGAGGTTCCTTCCTTGCAAGATGCAGAACGCAAAAACGGCATTTCATCCCCCCCTTCAAATTTTCCCCCTTCCCTATTTGGGGATGTGCCTCAGTTGCACCCAATTGTTGTTACTAAGATTGATTTTCGATTGGACTGACTTTAAACATAAACTTCTCCAATTGAACATCAAAAATTCCCAGCAACGAAACACTCGGTCGAAGACGGGTTATACTGATGGTCGGTTGGTAAATCAACCCTGAAAAAATCCTACTTTAACACTAGTGTGGTGAGGCTGTGGCGCTGGAAAGCACAACATTAACATTAGTGTGGTGAGGCTGTGGCATTGGAAAGCACAACATTAACACTAGTGTGGTGAGGCTGTGGCGCTGGAAAGTACAGCATTAACACTAGTGTGGTGAGACTGTGGTGCTGGAAAGCACAACATTGACACTAGTGTGGTGAGGCTGTGGCGCTATACATTACTTTCACTGAGAAGACTCGTCTTTCTTTCTCTCTTTAATAAATAGAAAAGAAAAACATTTCGGCAATGTTTAACCTTCGTGCCCGCAAAAAAAAAGGTGTGTCAAAAATGACGGTTATTTTCTTGACACCGCTATTACTGTAGACACATTTTACCTCTCTCGGTGATGTTTACTTACAAGATTAAAAATATATGAACCAAGTACAGTGCGATATTTATAAAGATTTATTTTTATAAATATTTACCATTTTACAAACAAATAAATTTGAAAATAAATGTTTTTATTAAAAAATTATAAAAAATTACAAAATTATCAAAATATGTAAACCAACTACAATTCAAATATTTATTATTCAACATTTTATAGATAACTATGAAAATAAATTTTTATTCAATCTAATAAATAGACAGTGTTTCATTTTCTAAAGAATACAGAAAAGGTATAAATTCACTGTCGTATATTTGATTTTTATTAAAATTCTAATCATCGCTTAAAAATAAAAATTCCGAGGGAGTCAAAATGTATACAGTAATAGTAGCAGTATAAAGCGAATAACCGTCCTTTTACGGGCCATTATTTCGGAGACAAATTTTAAACATTTGGATATTATTAAACTAGTAAAATTGATAGAAGTTTTGAATACCGTGAATAATAACATATTTAGTTACTCTTTTTGCTTAATTTTACCCTTTTTTAGATCCATAGATCAGTAGTGAAGTAAAGTAAGAAGAAAGGACTAAACATCAATTACACAAAAATGGAATGCAAAAGGAACAGCCTAACATGCAAATTATAAACTGGCGATACCAAAATCAAACAAGCAAGAAGATTTAAATATCTGCGAAGTATTTTAACAGAGGACGGAAAGTACGACACTGAAATCCATCTTTGGCTATACGTATTGGGATAGACAAAAGATACCCCCAAAATTTCAACTCCTTCTTATTGATGTTATGTATAAGTTCCCCTTTTATTTCCATTCTCTCCAAAACCTCGTTGTTGCTCACATGTTCGGCTCATGGTATCCTCAGCATCTTTCTGTAAAACCACATTTTTGTTGCTTCAAGTTTCTTCCTGTCTTTGAGGAGATTGTCCAGCATTCACTGCCATAAAGGCGGACAGATATATCGTAACAGTTCAGTACTCTTTTCTTTGTTACTAACGAAATTTTTCTGTCTCTTAATACTCTGCTGAGTTTTTGGAATGCATCTTTGGCCATCCCTCTACGTCTTCGGATCATAGTGTCGCACTTTCCCAGGACACTTCCCAGCTATTTAAATTTTTGTACCTGCTTGATTTTAGTATTCCCTACCTGTAATCCCCTTAATCTAAGCTGCAGGAAAAGAGAAGGACTGATAACACATTTTCGACCCTTTCTATGTGTCGGAAGCGGTCAGAGGAAATGGGTTACAACTGAATAAGAAACACTCTCCCTAATTCAACCCTCTACCCTCTTCAAAAGCATTTCAAATAAAGCAAATGTTTTTTTATACGAATTCACCCCAAGCAAGGCAGTAATGTCGCTAAAATACAAGGGGTTACAGGGTATGGAAGAATTAGGAACAGAAACATTAATGATGAGCAGAAAGAGAAGAGAGTAATCAGAAAGACAATAGATAACGATTGACATTGCATTTAAACTTTTTGCAGATGGCTAGAAAGCATGGAGCCGGAGGGGAGTTCCACAAACGAGTATTGTGAGAGAAGAAACTGTTAGCATAGAATTTACATCTAGCCAGTTCAACTGTAAATTGATATGTCGACGCCAGTCTAGTGCTGCGCTAAAATTCAAAAACTCTAGGTGCCATAGAGAAGTGCTCATTCGAACAATTACCATGAAAGTATTTATAGAAAGACATTTGAGAGACAACTTTACGGCAGTGGGAAAGTGACTGAAGCTGAGCCACCAGATCAGGAATATTGCAGATTCTTCTTTGGATCTTATCAAGGAGCTCAAGGTAAATAGCAGGGACACCGGATCATATATGGCAGCAATATTTTAAGCATGGACGAATGGTAGATATAGATATCTAATATAGATTCTGGAGAGAAAATACTGTCTCGCCCTCTATACTGAACCGACTTCCTTAGCAGCTGATCTAGCAATGGATTCAAATATAAATACAGAAGTTACAGTTGTAATCTTTTTGCGCCCAATCACGAGACAGAAAAGACAACCGACCTATGAAATAAAAAAATATTTTAACCCTTTGGTGTTGTATTAAACTATTTTATTATTGAAAAAAGATTATATTAGTCTGTTAATATAGGTTAAAAAAAAGAATGAAAGGATGTGCTGGTATTATAACAGATAATGATGCAGAAAGTGGAATCGGGGAGTTCGAATTTCAGCATAGTCTGATGCATTCATTTTTGCATAAATACCCTTGGAAAGGCATGTTTCCATACCTCTCCCCCAATTATGAATTAAATAACAAAATAGACTAGCCTTGGGAACAATCCAGTCTAATAGAATAATAAATATCAATTCAAAATCGTTTACAATGCAACGGGAAATCCGTGCAGTAGCTTTACGAAAAACGGATAATTTCTTAATAATAAAAAAGGAAACAGTGGAGGGCCATGATCACCTACGTTCCGAAGAGACAGGGTATTAAAACTGTCAGCCATTCCTTAGAGATAGGATTTCAATATTGTAAATTTTTTTTGATTGCTTTGAAATATAAAACTAGTTGGCTATAGACAACATACTTAGATGTTCATCTTTGATAATTTTGGGACATCGGTTTTTTTTTTTTATCATGATACGAACACCTGTGAGCCTCAACTTACAGAAGCACCTGTAAGTAGTTAAAACAAGCTATTGTATCTCAGATGCTATCGACTTCATCTGAGAGCAGAAAATGTAAGAAATTATCTTATTGCCGTCTATGTTGAACAAAACCTATAAGAAAGGTAATCTCATGAGAAGCAAGACCTATAATCCAATACTTGACATTTCTAGCACTGACTTATTAAGTTCCATTGTTTTGTCGGCAGACGGGAGCATTTACCGCTGGTGCCAATAATAATAATAATAATAATAATAATAATAATACCACCATATTTACGTACATTGAGAAAATCGGAATAAAGTCTAATGTTGCTTGAGAAGCCTGCGTTGCTTGACTCTTAAAATATTCCACGAAAGGTGATATATATTTGAGGTCGTACGACCTGATGAAGGACATTCATAATTAAAGATCACCGGAATAAAACGAAAACCATGCGAATTAAGAAATAATAATAATAATAATAATAACAATAATAATAATGGACTGTTTCCGCTGTGCTTAGATCGCGTGGATCAGTCCTGAAGAACCTAGCAAAATATCTGGCAAAAGGAACTGAAAATCCGAGGAAAAAAATGGAACCTCCAAGACAAGTTTATTAAGGATAATGCAGGGATATTGAGGAAACATGTTGTCGCTTGATTTCCAGTATGCACTATAAGTTATTACTGATAAAATTCAATGAGTACAACAACAACAACAACCGCAACAAAAACAGCAGCTGCATCATCATCATCAACAACAACAATATTAATAATAATAGAAAGAATAAAACATCAAGTGCAAGAAGATAGAATGCATGGCAGTTATCAAAAGGCTGGACCCAAAATGCAAATTACAAATCAGAGATAGCAAAGTCAAACCAGCACAAAAGTTTAAATATCTAAGAAGTATCTCAAAAAGTGCGATACTAAAATCCGAAGGTGCATTGGGATAGACAAAGATGCTTTCCAAAAGCTAAGCAGAGTACTAAGAAACAGGAAAGCTTCGTTACAAACAAAGAAAACAGTACTGAAATGTTATATGATATTTGTCCTCCTATATGGCAGTGAATGCTGAAAAATCTTTTCAAAGATGAAGAAGAGACATGAAGCAACAGAAATGTGGCACTACAGAAGGATGCTGAGGATACAATGGATAGAATATGTACGCAACGAAGAAGTTCTCGAGGAAATGGAAGCAAAAAGGAAACTTATAATTAACATCAGGAAGAAACAGCTGAAATATCTATGGCACGTAATGAGTAAAGAGGGCTTGGAAATTCTGATACTCCGAGGACAAATTGAAGAGACGGAAGAAAACAACGCATAGCGTGCTTAGTGGGCTTGACTAAATGGATTGCAGAACAGGGTTTGGGAGAAATAACAAAAAAGACAAAAATTAATAAGAGCTACAAAGGACAGGAAATTGTGGGGAGCCATGATTACTTACGTCCTGAGAGGACACGGCATATGAAAAAGAAAACGACAAAATCCGTGATTGGGCGGAACAGTGATTAACAAGATATTGTTTAAACGACTATGTTTTATGGATACCAAGAAATAGTATGAATAGAAACTAGAAGAATAAGTACTGAAAAAGTAAAATACTTTCTGTATTTGAAATGCAAACGACACCATGTCTCAGTTGGAAGACAAGATTTGCTTGATGAAGACAAGAAAGATTTGTGAAACCGTAGATATGGCAGATCGAACAATTCATGAAGAAAATCTTAAAGGAAAGAAACATACATAAAAATATTAAAATATTTCCAGACATTGCAAAACATATGGAACATGGTACCTGTACCCCTAGTGGTACGTCATTGAAATTCGAGTCTGGGGCGGAGGTGAAGGGTACACAATCAAATCTTCAGTGATCTCGACACTTTGCCCCTTTTTATGATTTGCGAACCTTTTTTCTTTGATTATAAACACATAAAACAAATCCCTTTTGTATTAATACCGCATCTCTTCTAGACAATTTGCAAGCTGAATTCCTGAATGATTCAATAGATTTTTTTAAATCTCTCTCATAACACAGTTTTGATGTTCCACGACAAAATCATATCCATCTTTGTCTAAAAAAAGAGTGTGGAATGTCTATTGATGTTCGCACTTACTTACCATTGTGAGTAAAGTTATTTAGTAATGTGTAGGATCAAAACCAAAATTCGTGCAAGACAAGGATATTTGTGCGCATTTTTCTGAAACAGTTCCAAGAATTTGACTTATTTATTACAAATGGGCCAAGCTCATTCGTCTCATTAAGTGTGTAAAAATACATTGAATAAAATAATAATTGATTGATCCGGGTTTTACAACTTATCAACATTGATCAACACTTTTGTTCTATTCTGATTTTTGTTCGCGCACCTTTTCACCTTTTAAGCGATAGAAAGAGTCAATTTGATATTTGTATTCCCTCGTCGATTATCAACTAATCCCTAATTCGTTTTGAATTAATGCTATATCTCTTCCAATCTCCAATACGAATGTGTAGAGTATCTGACTGAGTAATTTTGAGATCTCTCCTCCACCAAGGTCTTGGAGTTTCACGACGAAATCATATCCATTTTATCTAAAAATGTGTGTCAAGAATTTTGCTGTTCCCGTCCACTTACTATTGTAAACAAATTTCTCACAAGACTTAAACGACACTGATATCTATTCGTGTGTCTTTGAAACGGTTCCCAGAATTGATTTACTTAAAGTCGAGAAGAGCCAAGCTCATCCATCGCATTAAATGAAATAAATTTAGAAAGAAATACTATTTTTCTGTTATCTATTCTATGGTATCCACACATTTTATGCCATATTCTTCGTAAAGGAATCCGACAACACAGTCGGGTGGGACGAAAGGGCACGCTGAAGGAAACATTTGTTATGGAATATAATTATGAAGATGGTGACCAAATTCTTTGGATCGCTTGGAATTGTTTCAGTGAATCTCATCAAGAAATTAGAAGTTAGATGACCGTAATATGCATGTACATTTAACTATGACATTTAAAATTAGACATAATGCTATGGAGAGTATTGAAGGGGCGATAAGACTGGTTGTCATTTGATCTCCTATGCAAAGCACAACTTATTACCGGTGAAATGTCAATGAGTGCAATAATAATAATAATAAATCTGTTACAATACTGAGAAGGATGCTGTTGATTTGAAGTGAAATTGTTATTTACTCCTCAACCACAACTACCTGATACTCCTGATGTGAATATCTAAATACTACTACTACTGCTATCGCCCCCTCTACTACTATCCATAACTTTCTATCCTTTGTAACAATGCTTGTCCTCTTACTATATCTTCTAGCCACTGTTCTATCATCTCACACTACTACTACTAATAATAATAATGCATGCTCGTATCCGATTATGCCTGCTCAGGCACATTTGTGTTTGTTCAACGCTCACCTGTGGTTTATACTGCAACTATACTAAGGGGACCTTAGTTACAGTTTTTTGGGAGAGATCAACAGTCTGAGCAAAGCCATTACGCTCAAATACACAGTAACGTAAATGACCTGTGATTTCGTGCTAGCACAGTTATCCTAAATTGCAATCACACGGATTCGGTTAACGCGTAGTATGGTTTTCAGACATTTTTCAAAAGTGCCACACGCTGACATCGGCCGATAGCATCAACAAGAAAAAAATGTCCATGGTGAGATTCGAACCCGGGTTTCATGGTCGGAAAGCGAACGTTCTAACCATTCGGCCACGTGCCTATATGCTGCTGCTGCTTCTGCTGCTGCTTCCACTACTACTACTACTACTACTACTACTCCTCTTGTACATACAGAGCCCTCTGAGTTGCAGACATGGATGTAAAAGAGAACTGCTATGCGGAGAATAAAAGAAGCGAAAAACTATAAAAATACCAAGACTTTACTCGAGACAGAGAAAAATGTGGAACAAGAAGGTTAAGGCAGTGTTCCTATCTGTCCCAGTCTATACATATCTATCTATCTATTTTAATCTAGACTTTAGTGATATTGGCGTTAACAGATGCATGCACTCCCTTCATGGCTTTTTAATTAACCCATTTTTACTTTTTGGCTCATGTTAACCATATTTATTTCTATCCTTAAGTTGCCTCGTGAGCAAATTTAACTGTCTTCTGTTAAATATCATCCTTTCTTTGTAAATATAATAAAATTAATCGCAAATTTAATTTAAATTTCGATTGGTATTTACATGTAATCTTGGAGGAGAATTTCAGTTTGAATTTGAAAATCGACATTTTAAATTTTGCCTTTGCTGGAACACTATCCACTGAAACTTGCGTGAAATACACAAATGTTATTTAAACCAATGTAGACTAAGAGGAGAGTAAACGAGTTTATTTTTATAGTCAAATAATTTATAAGCAACTGGACTTAAATTTGACTCCACTGGCATTATGGTTTAAGCAAATAAAAATAATGAAGAATAAAAAAGGTAAAGTTAAAAAAAGTAAATACCGTGTATACTCGCGTATCATGCGACCTTTGAAGGCCTCATTTTGAAACTAATTTGACTATAGTAAATGGATATTTTTTGTCAACGGCGTAGCAGCACATACGCTAATTTTATAACTTGTACATGATGAGACCCCCTTAAAATTAGCTTCGAAATTAGGTCTTCAAAAGTTGCATGATATGTGAGTATATAATATGTTATTTTATTCTGTATTCAAGAATTGTACAAATTCTACGAGTTTAATTCCATCCGAATCAAGGCAATAACGCCACTAAGATGCAAAGGGTTACTGAGTGTTAGAGACTACGAGTAAAAAAATACTATTAAGGAGAGAGAACAATAAAAGAACAAGAATTATGAAGACTAGAAGTTAAAGATTAACATTGCACTTAAGTTGACTGGGAAGCCAGAAGCCGGAAGAGAGCTCCACAAGTGAGAAGTGCGATAGAAGAAACTGTTAGCATAGAACTTACGGCTACATCTTGCCATTTCAACTGTAAAATGATGAAACCTTGCTGCCAGTCTAGTACTGCATTTAAATTCATAACGTCTAAGTACCATAGAGGAACGTTCATATGAACAATTACCATGAAAGTATTTATAGAAAAGGCACTGGGAAGCTACAATACGGTAGTGGAAAAGTGACTGAAACTGTGATGGCCGGTAAGATCAATGACATTTCAGATCCTTCTTTGGATTTTATCAAGAATCTCTCGATATATATCAGTAGCACCAAACCAGATGTAGCAGCAATATTCAAAGCAAACATGAATAATATCGCCCAGTTCACACTCCTCCCGTTTTTTAAAATAGAAGATTATCTCTTTTTTCCTGTTTAGGATTGGGGTTTGATTCCTTCTAAAATCTGCTTCAGCTCTATAATTCTGATATCTCCGTCCGAATTCTGAAATTTTATTTACTATTTATTTATTTATTTTTTGTCAATAGGAGATAAACTGGTCTATCGCTCGGTTCATAACTTCTTTTGTCTTTTGAACAGAAGTAGAGGTTTATCACTTGTTTCCAGTTTAGGATTCCGTTTCCGGTTCCTTCTAAAGTCTATTTCAACTCTGTACTTCTAACGTCTCCGTCTTAACTGTGAACTTTTATTTACTATGTATTTTTCCCCTCAATAGCAGGAGATAGATCGCCTAATGTCCGGTTCACACGCGTCCCCGTTCTTTTGAACAGGAGAAAAGTTTATCCCTTGTTCCCAATTTAGGATCGGGTTTCTGGTTCTTTCTAAAGTTTTTTTTTTAATTCTCTTTCACTCCGAGTAGCCCCCTTGCGTCTTAGTGACATTGTTGCCTTGCTTGGGGCGAATTGACACACACACACACACACACACACACACACACACACACACACACACATATATATATATATATATATGTGTGTGTGTGATAGATTATGGCGAGGAAAATTGTCTAGCACGACACAGGGAACCAGTCTTCCTCACAATTGATTCAATATAGTCTTTCCACTTCATGTCAGCGGAAAACTTTAGTCCGAGAAGGTCTAACGAGTCACTCTCCTGGAGGTTAGCAACTGCCAGGCTGATGGAAGGAAAAAAGTGTTTTCTCAGAATATTAAATGAGAGCCGATTTGTTTGGGAGGCGTTAAAATTAACAAGCAATGCCTTGTCCCAGTTAACAACAGAGTGTAGATCATTTTTTTACATCAGCTACCAATTTGTCCTTATTGAACCACTCAGACTTACTATTAATAATAAGTATGAGCGATTCGATAAGGGATAAGTGGTTGTGTTATCAGCATAGATACGGAACTGAGAATTGATGCTATAAAAAAGTTCATTGATGAAAATTAGGAACAACGTAGGTCTAAAGATAGAGCCTTGGGAGACGCTTGAATTAATGTAAAAGGATCTAGAGGAGTGGCCGTTCAAGACAAATTTCATTTTGTAATTCGACAAGATAGACTGAAACAGTTAAAAAATTCGTATAGAAATACCTAAAAGGTTAGGGTATTTCTGGTGAAGAAGACCAATATGACAAACCATGTCAAATGCCTTCTAGATATCAAAAGCAACAGCCCGAGCTTCACCATTGTTATCTAAAGCTTGATAGACTCTTTCAGCAATAACTGTTAACATATCAGCAGTCGACCTAGAGAAGCGAAAGCCATATTGCTTATCTGAAAGAAGACTTTGCGATGTGACATGCTTAAGTCAGAGCTTATTCAGGCCTCTAGTATTTTGCCAAAAGAGGTAGAATGAAATGTCTTTCTTTTACATTTATGAGTACAAAAAATTATAATTATTACATTTATAAGTACAAAAAATTTAATTGCTTTTCGAAATCCTAACCTACTTGTAAAAATTGTATAAGTTGCGTAAAAAGTCCCTAGCGGTTTTGTAAATATAGAGATTGGATATGCAATTCACAAATGATTTTCCTTAGAAACTTTTGCTTGTAATTATCATAATAAAAACTATTATTATCTACTATTGTATCAACTTCATCAGGTACTTGATCCGGGTAATTTTCAGGTAATTTTGAACTAAACCATTCATTTAATGAATAACTGATCAGTACTAAATAATAACTAGACGAGATATTCCCTGAATGGTACTGCGGAACGAGAACAATCTGATTCAGGAGATTAAATAGTGAAAATCTCGTCAGAGTAAGATTAATCTATTGATAACGCATTTATTTTTTTTATATACAAGAGTATTCTGAAGAGTTCCCGGCATAACCAAGAATCCTTTTCCAAAATTCAGATTTTAGACGTTTGTTCCGATTTTGAAAAGTAGGAAGTGGTTCAGCATCTCTTCATATATATGTATATATATATATATATATATATATATATATATATATATATATATATATATATATATATATATATACTTAACAAGCTCCAAGCTCCGTCTGCTTGTAGAAAATACAAGTATAATAGCCTCATCTACATGTAAAAAAAAAAAAAATAAAAAATAAAATAATGGAAGGACTAATAACAAAAAAAAGAAAAAAAGTCAACGCACAATAACATCAACTATGAAGACGACCACAATGTGCTGATCATGTCTGGAAAATTAAAAAATCTCTCTCTCTCTCTCTCTCTATTTCTCTCTCTCTCTCTCTCTCTATATATATATATATATATATATATATATAATCTCTCTCTCATATATATATATATATATATATATATAAATATATATATATATATATCACATATATAAAAACTACACATTCAGTTAAAAATAAAAAAAATGAAAAAAATCCTTGATAATGGCTAATAGAATAGCCGAAAACACGCGGATATATAGAACATTAAGACAGTTTTTACATAGTTTGTGTTCACAAAAGAAATCACTTATATGAACACGAGAAAAATTGAATAAAAAACTTGAATAAAAATGCTATATAAGGCTCAAATTTTCTCAATATTAATCATATAGCCTATATAAATATGAATATAAGGATGGAGAGTGAGATTAACACAGAGCGATGAAAGTCTGTCTCATGGCCCTGAAATCTGAGTTCAAGCATGAAACAGAGAATCGCCTCTTGGTGTAGAGCTCAGCGTTCACTTTTATATTTATACATGCTCTCTCCCTGATATTAAGCACTTTTACCAATAAATATAGCATACCATAAGACTATATTTTTATTAAATTTACCTCCTGATAAAGAGTAGAGCACTTTCGCCACATTTATATCTTATATATATATATATATATATATATATATCTTATATATATATATATCATTTACTAAACTTAGTCTATTTGATTTATTTACTTTTACAACTTATCAAACTTTTTTAAGTTTAAATAAACATTTATACATTTTATAGATTGAATATTTTTTTGCAAATGAATATTGGATTAAACTAGGGTAGAATAGGTGGATTCATAACTTTCACAAGGGTATTTGTCCGTAAATGAATGCAACGAACCCGACTGGAATTCGAACTCGGCTCTCTGTTTTCCCATTACGAGCCGTTATCCATTACATCACCCGCACATCCAAGCTAATGACCGTAAGCTAAGCTTAGTCTAGTATTGAATTTAACCATAATAGTCGAAAAGTCAGCGAAATTTGAATTGAGGTAAAAGAATTGTATAAGATTTTGTTATAGCAGTCAAATACATACACAGTTTTTGACCTTCATAAATATATCTATCTACAGTAAAATAATACTTTACAATCAGTTATTTTTTATAAGTAATTGAAACTTCAAATTATTTATCAAAATCGAAATAGATTTTGCAATAATGATCAGCTGTCTATTCTCCATCTTTCTTATATTCAACTCATGCTTATTGCATCTGTGTTGTTCTCTATTTCTTCCTTCAGAGCTGGATTTCCACCTTAAGCTTTCGATATGGAGCGAAAAGAGTCATTTTGATGAAAGAAAAAACTGGAAGTCGTTCTTCTCTCGGACCTGAGTTACTTTGCTTCCACTCAATGTTTTTCCATCAATGGATCGTGCCTTTTTGAGAACATATGATGTTAGCAAATTCTGGAGATACGCATGCGCATATATAAATGCACAAACGCGCTGAAACACATCCTCTTCCCCTTCCTCTTCTTCTTTCTCCTCCTTATATATGTTCATGCACCCACGCAAGCACAAATAGTGTCATCATAACGCATCTATTATCTTTCTACTGCGGCAGAATATCCTTATAAGGCTTAGACGGATTGAAACTCTTCGAGTAGCCCGCTAAGTAATTTTCAACGCCGTAATTTAATTTAGCATCTCTTTTAAATTACATGATATATCGATTTCTAAAGTCATTTTTTTTTTGTGGTAATGGGAAAAATGTTCTGTTGTGGGCGTGCACTCCACCATATCGCCATTTCGGCTCATACACTTTACTGTGACAAGATTCTTTAAATACGGAATTTTCATCCATCGTAAAATGGATAAAGAAATTAATGTTATCTGCGAAAATTGAGATTTTGTGATATTCTCTATGTGAAAAAAAAAAGATCAAAAAGAGAAAAGAAAGAAAGTAAGCAAGAAGAAATTAAGACGATATCCACACGAAGCATACAAACACGTATTTTCAGAAAATTCGGTATTATCGAAAACCAAATTGTTAATGTGATTTCTACGTAAAGTTTGTATCAGCTCACCTACGAAGATGATTAAATGCTGATGTGGCATGTGATTCACACCAGGAAATATCAGATAGCATCGTAAATTAACGTCAATAAATAATGTTCGTGGATGTGTGGATAGTGTAATGGACAGAGGTGTAATGAGAAATCTGAGAACAGAGTTGGAAATCCAGTCGAGTTCCTTACATTCACTTATACGCAAATACCGTCGAGGAAGTTATAAATTCATCTCTCTCCCCCCTCTCTCTCTCTAGCTATGGGTTAGATAGTAGGGAAGTTTGTACTCTGTAGCCTTGTTTTTTTTAATCAGCAAATTTGACAGAAAATCAATCATCAGCCATTTTTAATCGGAGAATTTTACTTTTGTAAACAAAAGTGAAATTCTCCGTTTAAAAATTCTTTTAAAAATCAATTATAATTTTTTCAAAATTTAATTTAAGAAAATTAGAAATTATAAAGTTTATTTATTATTTTATTCGGTCTAGAAGGAAGATCGATGTATGTAGCCCTGGCGAAGCACCTGGTCTGCAGTTAAGAAAAGGATCGTAGAGTTCAGATTGACTCTATGATTCCTACTAGGATTGGCCTTCCTTTCTCTTGAGTCATGCCAAAATAGACTTTACTCAGTTTCGCACAAGAATATCAAAGAAACTAGGTGCATCCAAGAGGTGACCTGGAAGTTAACCTCCTAATCACCAGGTATAGAGTCGCGTCACAGAGGATGACATGAAAACAGGTGGTTCATTCAGCTACGGTTAGGATATGCACACGGGGTACAACTAGATGACAGGGAGATATATAAGCACCCTAATGAAGAAGTCAAGGGCAAAAAAGTCTTTCATATCCTTAAGAGAAGAAGAATCCTCGTTAGGTGAAAAAAAAAATCCCAAGCCCATACGCCCACTCGATATATTAACTAACAAGTATGGAGTTGAATAAGCAATACTTTTAAGTATGTGGGATTTAGTTACGTGTCTTATTACGATAACATTAAACTTTGCTAAAGGGTCGAAGATAAAACCCACTTTAGAAACTGTCTGTATTTTGAAGGTTGATTTTTCAAGACCATTTGCTAGTATTGTGTGTTTGATGCATACTGGATATCCTCTTATTGAGGCCTTGTGCCAGACTTAGCTTAGCTTAGTATCATTTTTGTTTCATGGGGAAACTAGTCACCTCCTGTACGTTTATGAAGCACATTTTGGGTTGAGAAAAATGCTCGGTCGTTTATTTATATTTTTACTTAATAAAGCGAACGAATTTTTTGGGCAACCCAATATAATACTGTACAGTATTCAATGATACAAGTATGGCGACTTTCCAAGTATAGCTCAGATGCCGCACAAGACAGAAAGTTTGGGGGCATTCAATGAACTCATTTTTCAGTCGTAATTGTGAGACAAGGTTGCTACCAATGATACCCGTATGTATGAATACTGAAATCATATATTTATTGACAATGTTTAACTATGTAAAAAAAAGACACACACACACACAAAAAACAACAAAAAAACGGTCTGCCAAAATGGAGGGTTATTCCCTGGACACCGTTATCACTGTATACACTTTTGACTCCCTCGGCAATGTTTATATACAGGATTATAAAAATATGTGAACCAAATACAATGCGATATTTAGTATTTGCCTTTTATAAAGATTTATTATTTACCATTTTATAGAGAAATAAATTTGTAAAGAAAACTTTTTATTCAATAAGTTAAAAAAATACAAAATATCAGTGTTGTATGAGAAAGAGGTGCTTTCAACCTATTTTAGTGAATTTATGTGGCGAGAGCAAATGAAAAAATACTCAGAAAATGGATTTTTTCAAAAGTTATTCGTTATGTATTTATTTAAATTTTCTTGTTCACAGATATTTTTATAAATTTGTGAATTAAAAATATTTTCATATTTATAAAAAGGTGAATAATGAATATTTAATTATAGTATATATATATTTATAATGTTGTAAATATGAAATTATTTTTGTAAACAAGGAATCTAATAAATAATATTTAATATTGTTTAGTGTTTAATATAGTTTTGATCAATTTTCAAAAATAAAGAAAATGTATAAATCTGCTTTTATATGTTTAGCTTTTATTAAGATTCTGATCGTCGCTTTTTAAAACAACCAACATTGCTGAGGGAGTCAAAAGTGTATACAGTAATGGCAGTGTCAGGAGACCGTTATTTCGATACGCCATTTTTCTTTGCGAGCACGAAGGTTAAACATATTTATTAGGTATCTCCGTGAAATGATTGGAAAATGAGCATAGTATGATAAAAACGGCCTTAAACTTGACGAAAGCAAAATTTTATCGTCAAAATGTTTATGATACTATTAAAAGGAAGGAACAAAGTAGTTTTTTAATTATTTAAAAAAAACTTTCCGTCTTTTTAGAACATTCTAACTTTTGACTAAAAAAACCTTTGTTTCTCTTTGTCGGCGGAAGTACTAAATAACAGCAAATTTTTGTGCATTTTTTTTTAATGACAGACATTAATTTTGAAAATCTTGCAAAAATAGAAATAATTGTCGGGTTTTAATGAAACTTTCAGAAACTATTCAGGAACGATGAAAATTATTATAAATATGTAATTTTTTTTAAAGTCATGATAAAAATATTTTTTATATATATTACCTTCCCCATAAATAATTTTATGAAAACTCTAGAAATTCAATGTTGAAACGCGCAAGTCATTATATTAGTTAAAAGTACAAGGCTTTGAGGAAAGTAAATCATGTTTTGTTTATTTAAAAATCGGACCTCACCTAGCTAAAAATCAGCTCTGAATTGTAACGTACAAAACTCAATAAAAGAAAGATATTATTTAATTTCAAGTGCTTTTAGTTGTTTTTATGAATATGCATAATGTTGTCTGAAGGCAAAAAAAACCCCAAATTTTTCGATGAAAAATGAATTTTTAAAAGAATTTATAGTTATTTCTTAAATTATTTTATTATTTTTACATTAAAGTTGTTAAATATTGTAAAATTAGTGGAAATGGCGAATCCTTTACCTAATGGTTTTGTTAAGTAGATCAGTCTGTACAGATTATAAGTTGCACAAGCTTTTTACAATCAACGAGTCTTCAGTTAGAAAAAAATTACTGTTCCTTGCCTTTTGTGTCTATAAAACATCTGTAATTTAAATGTACGGAACATGACACAATAAAAACATCACGTGATTTGATTTTGTATATAAATGTTGTTCGGCGCTGTTAACGGCCTTTATATTTTCACATTTACATTGGGCGAATCACAAACATTTCATGAAAGTCTGATACCAGTTGCATTGAATTTCTAAATTTCTGTTCTTACTTGGCTATGAAAAATAAAATAAAAAGGGTATATGATTATGTAACTATTAGAAAAAATGCCTTTTTAATATTGCCATATAACTTAAGATTAAAAAAATTAACAAGAGAAAAAAATGTATAGTATTTCAACATAAGGGTACCTACAATGTATTATGTACCTATCTTATGAAATTTATATGATCTTAGTTTTACATTATCTGTTATGTCATTTTTCCATAAAAGAAATCTTTAAATTAATAATAAGATGTGTGGAAATCCAAATAATACTGTAAAATCTAATAAATGTACATAAAATATACACTACTGATAATATTTCTTATGAAATTTTATCTCACTTTTCATGTCTCATTTAATTTTTATAGTATTATATTTTTTCATAAAGCATCGTAATCATAAAGGTAAAACTAAGTACCAAAAACAAAAACAAAAAAAAACAAAAAAAAAAAAAATGATTAGAGCGCTGATAGTTATCCTTAAAAAAACGAGGCAAATAAGCTGTTTTACTTAAAGCTAAATTAAGTCAATTCTGACATTCCGTACGATAACTTTTTCTCACGTAAGATGTCAGTGCGTCATGAAATCATCGCATGTTACTTGTCAATCAACACTGCTGTTAAGACCGGCTTTCTCTTATTTTAAAGTACATTTCTTCAGCGCAGAAAGCAAGTAATGCTTGTTTCAAAATATATTAAATAAACTTTATAATTTATAATTTTCTTAAATCAAATTTTGAAAAAATTATAATTGATTTTTAAAAGAATTTTAAACGGAGAATTTCACTTTTGTAAACAAAAGTGAAAAAATGGCTGATTGATTTTCTGTCAAATTTGCTGATTAAAAAAAACAAGATTTTTAACGAAATTTTGGATGTCCTAAGAATGATTAAAAAATGTAAAAAAATATTAAAAAATACTTGGATCTTTCCTCTTGATAATAACATAAATATTTAGGCAGTAAAAAATTATTTTCATCTAGTTTAAGGACATTTTTATTCATGCTATGCTATTCTTTTTATCGATCTCATGAACATACCTACTATTTATTGATGTGTTTAATTTTGTGCAAAACAATTGAAGAAGATTGCTGGGGATAGTCGCGAAATTATGGAATTACTTGGGATAGTCGAGAAACTAAAGAATTGAAATGCTATTTAAATTAGTTTGCAAATGTCTTGGATGAAACAAACAGATCATACAATTTTTAAAATGTTGTATAGAGTTGCTCACATCTGTCTTTTTGAAAGCACTCTCTTTTTGAAACGTCTCTTTTCTAAAAGTTTCCAAGTACCAGTTGTCGGATTCCTCCTTTTTTTATATTTTAAAGCATCATAAGAGAAAACTAGCGGTCGTCCATTTCTGGGATATGTAGCTTGTCCCTTCAGGACGTTGGCGATCATAGCTCTCCACAATTTTCTGTTCTTTGTATCTCTTAATAAATTTTGCCTTTTTTTGCTATCTCTCAAACCCTGTTCTTCAATCCATTCACTCAACATCGACACGTAGGTTATGCGTTGTTTCCACTGACCCTCTTGCCTTATTTCTGTCATGTTAGTTTCAAATTTTCCAAGCCGTCTTTCCTCATTATGTGCTGTTGAAATTTCAAGTGTTTCTTTCTGATTTAAATTATAAGTGTCCTCTCTGTTTCCATTTTCTCTAGAAGTTCGTCGTTGCTCACATGTTCCGTCCATGGTATTCTCAGCATCCTTCTGTAGAGACATATTTATGTTGCTTCAAGTCTATTCTTTAATCCTTGAGGAAATTGTCCAGCGTTTACTGCTATATAGGAGGAATGATTTAACATAACAGTTTAGTACTTTTTCTTTGTTTCTAACGAAACTTCCTGTTTCTTAATACTTTGCTTAGCGTTTAGAGGGCATCTTTCACTATCCTTTTGCATTTTGTCTTCTTGCAATTGCTGTTTAGTTCATTCTTCTCATTTTCCTTCGTTATCTTCTGTACGATTTCTTGGAGTTTCATTTCTGTGTCTGCTATGAACGCTGTGTCATATGCATATCCTATGTTGTTAAGATTAAAATCATCAAAGTAGTCAAGGTTACAAAAATAGGAGTGACATGAATGGCAAAGAAAATAACGTACAACATAAACTCATATACCTTTATTTGCGCCCTGTCATGTATGCTCTTTAAAATTGGTAGCCAATGATTGTAAGAAGAAAGAATTTCTGGTCGTTAACGTGAAGAAAAGCCTAAGAAGCGAGATGTGATTTTGAGACTTCAAAATCAACGATGTACAAAATTTTAACTCTCCTGTAAGTGTTATAACAGATGGTGGAAAATGGGATACAAAATCCGAGTGCGCATTGGAGCATGGAAAGATGCTTTCCAAAAATTAAACAGAGTATTAAGATATAGGAAAATTATAGGATGATAGGAAAAATATAGAATGACTGATATTACATAACAGTTCATTACTCTTTTCTTTGAAATGTCTTTCTACACGTAAAACGTTTAAACCAGTTTTAGTAAGTACGACCAGGTATTGTTTCATTTCCTTTATTTCAGAAACTTGAAACGCATTGTAACATTTCCTCAAAAGCAGATCTGAACCCCCATGGTAATGATATGATATATGCAATAATAACATTAATGTAATAATGGTGTAATAGATAGATTTTAGGGGTACATAAAATACGCTTTAAATTAAAGGTCTTTAAAAAGTGAAACAACATTTGATTCATTCTTATACGAAAGTAAGTAAAAATATCCGCAATTTCGCCATAACATATCTTTAGGTTTATCACACTGACTTCTGCTCATGCGTACTTATAGTTGGTACTATTGTGGTCCCGTGATCGAAGTTAGAGCTTGATCGCTGCATTTTTCTTGCTGCTGCAAATATGGCTGCTCAGCTAGCAGTGTACACCAAGGAGGAACAAAGAGTATTGACTCGATTTATCTGGCCGGGAGGTGTGCTATTCATCGGGGGCTTTTAACACAATATGGCGACAGTACACTACCGCGTAGAAGTGTGTATGCGTGGATCCAGAAATTTAAAAGCTTCCTGACAAGCGTGATGCACGAAGAAGGAGCAGGACGCCTTTCAACCTCTAGCACCGACAAGAAGATTCAGTAAGCTCGAGAGATGGTAACGGCAAACCGGCGAGTTATGAGGTCACATGTTCTCTGTAGATTCAGATCACTGCTCCTTGTTCTTTCTTAGTGTACACTGATAGCGGAGCAGCTATGTTTACACTGTAGCAGCAGCAAAAAACTGGCACGTGTTGGTGGTGGAAGTTTTGTAGTAGTAGTATTGATTGTGGTAGGTCTTGCAGGTGTAGTATTAGTGGTGGAGGTTTTTTGTAGTAGTAGTAGTTGTAATAAATATAAGCTGTTCCAGATTCTTAGATGGATCATTGTTGTTAATTTTTAACTCTTTTAACTTACATCTAAAAATCAGCAATATGTAAGATGTAAGTAAAACTAGGTAAAAATGAATAGGCACAACGCTTCATCCAAGAAATTCGTGCGACTTAATCCAATTAAACATGCGAATAATATGCTGATAGCGTAACAGCTAACCAAGTTCAAATTCCAGCCTCGTCTGTTGCATTCATTTTCACACAAATTTTTTTTGGAAAAGACATGAATCTATTTCTTCTTTCCGACTCTGGATTAGCTACCAAGATAGACTGGACTCTCAAAACTTGCGTGGTAGCCAGTCTAGAAGAAAGAAAGCAGTAAATTCAAAACTATGAAGAAAGCAGTAAATTCAAAACTATGAAGAAAGCAATGGTAAAACAGTCCACTATATTTCTCAAGAAGGCATGGCAATTCACAGATAAAAAACGGGAACACTTGGAGAGTCATTATCGTTTTCATCCAGGAGGATTAGAGAATTAAAAGCAATAGAATTACTCTCTTCTTCGTTCAGTTTAGAAATATTTGCGTATTGCATGCAGGTTTCAGAGAATAGTGTTCCAGCTTAGATATTTCAAATGTCGATATTTTCAAAATAAACAGACTCCCCTCACTTGTAAATGTTTTCTATTCTGAATTTATTTCATTGGTCCCTATTCTGTATTCTGTGGTGAGGCATGATCACCTACATACTGAAGGGAAAAAGTATAAAAACGGATACGACAACTACTACTAATACCAAATTCTGTTTTCAATTGCTTTTTAGTCAGACAGAGAATTTTTGAACTTGATAGTAAAGAACATATAAAGACCATCATAAAATGATTACTGAGTTCACATTGATTCTTGTTATCAGATTGTAACCATGCGATTTATTATGATATCACCATAACAAGGAAAGGACATAAAGAAATTTAATAAACGTTTCTCATCACTGACAAAAGGAATATTGTCTCCAGTTGAACAGAACTATTATCTCAGGAAAGTGATTGTGAAATAAACATTATTTTGTGAAATCAAATCGTTTTCACTTTCAAGTAGAAGAAATACAGAAATTTATTAATAAAATTAAATCATTCCAAACGAAGTATTTATTCTAGCTGCTGAATATCGCATATAATCTTGTATAAGCCGATTTCATGTATAGTGGAGCCCCTTAATTTGTTTATATGAATTTTAGCCCTTCTAGAAAAAAAAATACCTGTGTAGAGTGCAACCGGTCACCGAAAATGCATTATTTTTAACATCTTCAAAAAATTACCTGTCTATAGTGCACCCTATTATTTTATGTTTAAAAAAACTGATGATAAAAACGCGCACAATACTCGAGTAAACACTAAAAGAATAAAATATGGTTTTGAAAAGTATGGCTCGTATATTTATTCTAAAGCGTCTGAGCCTTATTTTCAGAATTTAGAGATTATTTCAAATGATTGATTATCTAAATTTAACAAAAGAGATAACAAAACGATAGTAGGAAACAAGCTAGAACTTAAATTTGCTTAATTGAGTTTATAATATTTTAGATGAGCGTCGTTAATTGAGATATTGTCAGCCAGTTTTCTTACATTTCTATTCCTTGTCTATCTGGCTTTGCCCTGCCACTTTCTTTCTGTGCTTGTTCATCATTCACTTCTTTGCTACGTTGTCTCACGCTGCTGTTTCCTATTCTTATCCTGTTAGATATGCTGGCGGTCATATTCATCATCAGTGTTTTAAAGTTAATTGAATCAGAAATTCAACATTATATCTCATGATTGTGCGTGAAAATCACTTACTTCGCTGTTTTCTATTTCCTTCTTTCCGCCATTAATTCTCCCTCATTTTTTTACGATTTTGTTTTCGTTTTTTTTTCGCCTCTTCTCCTTAATTGCTCCCCGCCATTTTTTTTCGTCTTTTGGTCTTTCTTAAGCGCTTCATTTCTATCATTCTCTTTCCTCAAGCTAAAATGATAATTGCATTACAAAGAAACTCACATATTTTCAACAACGTTCAACTTTTCAGGCAATTTATGAATGGAAGATGGATGGCTTTCAAAACAACATATCAAATATTAAATCTAGTTGCAACAAGGACAAATATGGCAGCAACAGTCGACCGCAAATTGCAGCACAATATTTGCACCGTCGGTCACAAAAACAAATCATTCAACCTAGCTAGTTGGTCAACATTGCCTTCCTCTTCAGGAAATTCACTTGATTGAACGAAAGTCATCTATTATTATTATTATTATTATTATTATTATTATTATTACTGTTTTTATTTCGTTAAATGCCATACACTGTCTGTTAAGATGAATTATTGAAAATGTGTCTTCTAAGGTTTCTACCTTCCGGCACAAAATTGATCCTCGAGGTGCTCACAATATTTCATGTGTTTAATTTTGAAATATTTTACCAACGAATTAGTATTCATAACATGTTCATATAAACTATTTCTTGCTTTCCATTTTGCTAATTGTCCTCTTGTTCAAATGCAAAATTTGAATTTGTTATTTTATCAGTGGCTAATACCGTATTTGATGGCATCGAGGACTCACGCGCATATAAAAATGCCCCCCCAGTAACTTCAGAAAACATAAGATAATACAATGTCTCTCTCTCTCTCTCTCTCTCTCTCTCTCTCTATATATATATATATATATATATATATATATATATATATATATATATATATATATATATATAGAAGTCTAAAGGACAAATATAAGCTTACAGGAGGCTGCAGGGCCATTTTTCTTTTAGTAATTGTTTAATTTTCACCTATGTCTCGTCAAATAAAGTATTTTCATTACCAGCTTAATATCTATAGGCTATGTTATTTGTATATCCGGGTTTGATTTTTTCTAATATAATTTCTCAATATATTTTGTGTAAAAGCGCAGAACTATTGTTAAAGTAATTTTATACTGCTTTTACGAGGAAAACTGTTTATCAGGAATGTTTTTAAACTTAAAAAAGAGTAGCGAATGACAATGAATACGGGAAAATTTCCTCACAGATCCAGAGGAGACTTGAGCCAACAGCATTCTACAGAAGGATGCTGTGAATGCAATAGACTGAACATGTATGCAACAGGAAACATTTAAGGAAATTAGAAACGTAAAGTGTACTTGCTTAGGATCAGAAAAGGACGGTTGCAATTTCTGGCATAGATAATAAGGAAAGATGGCTTGGAGAATTTGACACTGACAGGATATATTGACGGCAAGAGTAACAGGGGAAAACAATGAATAATCTACCTAACGAATCTTTGTAAATAGATGGCGGCATACGGACTGGAAGAGATAATAAGGGTGGAAATATTGCATAGTGCTATGAAGTATAGAAATTGTAGAGAACCATAATCAATCACGTCTTGAATGAACACAGCACATAGAAGATCTTGGCACTAATTAATTAGATATGTGCACTCGTAAAAAATAAGGAAAAATATTCCGGAGAATCATTTTTAGCATTAATTAGACCTACTTTAAGCGAAGATACTTTTCAAAACCGAAAATTATTTGTTTATCGATTTAGAAGAGGGCAAGTCATAATATTGACACACTGTAAAATCGATGTTTGACTTTTTATAGAGTTATCAGAAATTAACTGTTTATAAATGTCTTGTCTAGTTTGAAGTTAGAGATCTTTTATTTTTCTAAAATTAAAGAACAGATATATAAATATTTTAAACAACCAATTATTTGTGAGATTATTTCCTTTTTTTTTTTACATTTTTCACAAAATAAATTCCTTTTAATTAACGAACAACCATATTTATACATTTTTGATTATAGAACAAAAAATAACGTAAATTAACAAAAAACCTTAAAAATATGGAGATATAAATGACATTTGTAAATAAATTTAAAAAAGCTAGATAACTCTGTGAAAATCAGGCATCAATTTGTATCGATATTATGAACATGACTCCCGATCTCAACCGATAAAAATGCCGTTGCTTGAGAAAAGTCTAAATGCTTATCTACAAAGTTATTCCTTGGAAATTGTCATGTAAAAACAGTTTCGTGATTGCAAGCTCAAATCTCTATAGAAGCTACTTCCTAGTCTGGTCTTGGTCTGCTAAGCCACAAGTTAGGACTATAAAAGAACGATTATAGCGCTCTCTCTCTCCCCCCTCTCTCTAGGCTTACAGCAATATCACGTTCAAACAGTACGATCCTCCACGTTAAGAAACGTCGAGTCTGGTCAATACTTAGATGGGTGACCGCTTGGGAATACCAGGTGCTGTAAGCTTGGATGTGCATGTGGTGTAATAGGTAACAGCTCTGGATTGTTAATCGGACAGCCAAGTTCCAATTCTCGTTGGGTTCGTTATATAGACTTACGCGCAAATACACATGGGAAAGGTATGAATCCATCTCTTCTCCTCTCAGCTATGGGTTAATTAGTAAGACATGTGTCACTAAACTATTATTATTTGCAACCCCACCAAAAAACGTTTCTTACAATCTAAAAATATTTTTTGGCTTTAAATAACCTACAGTGGGTTAATAAGCCGTAAAAAACGAATCACTCACTCAATCAGTCATACTGCCAAGAGGTAGCTACTATAACTAAACGTAAGCAATCCATAAGTCGATCCCTTCCGGAAATGCTTTGATCCATCTTCAGGACATAATATTTTTTTTTAACCAAAGCTGCTCAAAAACATTTTTTTAACCAAAGCTGCTCAAAAACATTTTTTGACTCTGTATACTGTTTTTAACACACCGAAATGAAGTATTCCGATCAGGCCTATCTGTCGAAATATGTTCAATAATTACGAGACAGTAGCTGTCATTCTTGACTCGGCATAATATTTTTGCTCATCACTGCTTATACTGATACGGTGATGATAGTATTCGTTTTATATTTCTTCGACGAATAAGTAAATGCGCCATTATGCAAATATGGAAAACGGGCAATGTTATATTTTTTAAAGAATCGCGCCATATTATATTATTTTCTTTTATATTCGCAGTTCAGAGAACTAAGATACAGCCACATTCTTCGGAATTGTTTCTTGTGAAAAACTCTTGAAGGTTGCAAAGATCCAACAAAACACACAGTGATAGATAGATAGATAGATAGATAGATAGATAGATAGATAGATAGATAGATAGTGCTGCAGAAAATTTGTTGGTTTGACCAAAAGTATTCCCCCAAAAACTGATGTTTAGTTATTTGGTCAGATTTTGGGGAAGAGGGTCGGACTGGGAACTTTTCAGCACCCACTCGTATGTGTGTATATATCCTTTGAATGCCCAACCTGCAGTAGGGTGTACAAGTCTAGGTTGGGCCTGACAAGGCATATGAAAGGGCACATTGGAATAGATGATGATCAAAGTCCCCTTCCACCACCAGGAGATGATTTGATATGCCACATATGTGATAGGAAATGCAGATCGATGGCTGGCTTTATGAGCCTCTGTCGTTCACATGACCGATGAATACAATTTGGGGTGGTGGGGGGTTTAAGTGAAGGCTGGTGATGTTCATACTCGCTTTACGAGTCGACAGACACTATATATGTATGTATGTATGTATGTATGTATGTATGTATGTATGTAAAACCTACCTCTAGAGATGAATTCAATCTCTCGAGAAATAATCATAGAAAAGCGATAAAAAAAGAGATGAAATAAATCCTTTTAAATACAAGAAATAAGACAGATTGATACAAAAAAGCGATAACGATGAAACAGTAAACTTGGCAGCAGCCATTAAAGTAACCACTCCTACTGATAAAAACAACCGAACTATCTTTAAATAAAAACAAACTTTTATTTACCTTCCGTGTTTACAAATCGTCAAATCTGAAGATACAAGTAAATTATAAATGATCGACGAATACCGAAGCAAATCCACCGAATTACAGTAAATGCTTTTAATATCACACTAAATGAAATTACTTTTCTAATAATAATGATAATTCATATCTCATACTTGCTATATATTACGGTGCATCAAAAGCATTTTCACTTTCAGATTCTCGGAAGCTCCCTGCCCGTCTTTGGAAGCGTGCGTAATGCTCTACACATTTTTATGTGCTTCTGAAAGTTTCTAAGCTTTGACTTCCGTCTTTTGAAGGTTTTTGAGTTATGGTAGATAGGTCCTCCCTCACAATTTTGGGGGTCGTGCGCTTCAGGGTTTTTTTGTTTTAAGAGACATCTTAAAACGCTTAGCCGTTATTATGCAGTACGCTCAGATACTGTTTCGTTTTCCTTCATTTCAGGAATTCTGCGAATCGATCCAAAAGGCTTGGATATCCACTTTAAAATTATGCCTCAAAATTGCCAGACTCGCAATACCTGTATCCATCATTTTAACCTCTGGAAGAAAAGTACAACTAAATACTACTACTGCTAATACTTTATGTGCTGCGTCACCTCTGGACGACGTAAGCGATCATAGCTCTCCAAATCTTCCTGTCTTTTGTAGCGCTTAATAAATTTATTTTTTTTTTGTTATTTCTCCTAAGCCCTGTCCCACCATCCATTTACTAAAGCTCGCTAGGTCGGTTCCGAGTTGTTCTCCCTCTTGCTTTTAATCTGCCCTGTGAGTATCAAATTTTCCAAACCCTCTTTCCTTATTATGTGCCCTAGAAATTTCAACTGTCTCTTCCTGATGTTAAGTATGAATTCTCTTTTTGTTTCCATTTTTTCTAGAACTTCATTGTTGCTCACATAATTGGTCCATCTTATTCTTAGCATCCTTTTGTAGAACCTCACGTTTGTTGCTTGAAACATTTTCTTCATTTTTGAGCGGATTGTCTGATATACAGAAGGACAGATATCACTTACCAGTTTAGTACTGTTTTTTTCTGTTTCTTAATACTCTGCTTAACTTTTGTAATCCATCTTTGAATAAATACTGTTATTACTAATAATAAATTTATAGTCGAGGGTGAAGCATCACGGGAAGGGAATTTCACAACTAAGTGTCTAGAGCAGTGGTTCTCAAACGTTTTGAAGTCGAGACGCACTTGAAATCCTACCAATATATACAAATTTCGGAAAAATATGTTATAATGAAGTCAAATATTGCAGAAAAAATGCAATAAAAAATATAAAATGAAACATGCCATAAGTTTATTCATTCTTGTGTTTACGAGAAACATGAACTTGATGAGTCTTAGCGATTTCTTTATTGTTTGGGCATATATTTGATAGGAAAACTCTCATTTCCTCGTCAATACATTGAAGAGTTCCTCACTTTTTGCACTTAATTGTGGTGATAGCAGAAAAGCCTAATTCACATAAATAAGAAAGAGACCGATACAACACTATAATAAATATATTTCTGGACACATATTTCTCTGAAATGCCAGGGCACACCTACACATCTTCCAGGGTTGCACTATTTGAGAACCACTAGTCTAGAGGGTTGGCGTTTTTAAAGTTTAAATGATGAAGTAGCCAAGGTGACTTTGGGGCCACATCTAGATACTTGTAAAAACCCTCTATCAAAGAGACAGTTTGAGTGAACTGGGTTGTCCGAGCTGAAAGTATTTTTAATTGTCTCTACCTCCACCTTTAAGGTTATGCGGTGTCTTTATTAAAACCTGTTTATATTCCAAATACCAAAAACTTAAAACACCGTGGCCATTTAAGCTTCGTCGTGCTTTTGAAAGCAAAATTAACTCTAGTGGGTCTAAAACTGGCCGTATGGTGAGAGACAGGAAACTAAAGCGGTTGTTTCAATTAATTTGCACTATGGTGTACTTAAATGTCTTGTAAATCAGAATTTTCAGATATGTCTGATTTTCATACATAAATATAGTAAGAAAAATAGTAGAGAAACTGAACAAAGAAATTATAATTTTTAATTATAGATAAAATTACAGTTTGTTTTTAATTATACATAGAAACATACGTAATTATAAGTAAAAAATCGTATCGTACAGTAGGAAAAACGTTGGGAAAAATGCCATAATTTTGGTCATGATATAATAGAGTCATAATATATTTTTGATAGATTTTTATTTTCAAATCGTTAGTTTATCTGAAGGAGAAAATTTACTGAACAGAGATATATTGAGGGAATCTTTTTTTTTCCTTGTCTTGTCAAAATTCCGGAAAAAAATACCGAACATATTTTCCATTAAGCTAAGACTGAGAAGAAATGATCTTCTGGGGGCTGGGAACCGCAAACAAACACCAAAAGAAGCTAAAGTGTTCGCAAAGAAAGGGAATTTCTTCCTGAAATACATTTATACGCAGAAATCAAATATTTCTGGTAAAAATATAGAGGAAAAAAAAAAAAGGGATATCGAGAAAATTGAGGGTTACGGGGAACTCTACAAAAGAAGATGGTATTGCGCCAAAATTTAATTATAGCGACCCTCACCTTTTCAGTGATAATTTGTGCTTGTTCATAGTACAACATGGACCATAACATATTGTATAATATGATTTTCCCAAAGGCCCAGTAGAAGATTTTTCTCTTGCGCTGTATGCTACGTTGTTAATGGCTCAATCTAATTTTTTTTTGATATTGCTATAAGTTGTTCAGTAAGAAAAAATGGCGTATCATCGCTACAGAAAACAGAAACAGAAATTATTTCTTCCCGTGAAAGGAATGCGGACGGTTAAAAAAGTACCAATCCTGGCATAAACTTCAACTGCACATAATTAAAGGAAAAACAATTGATATTAATTTGCTGAAAATTAGGCAAGAGGAACAATATCCGCGATAAATCTTTCATCGCTTGATTGTTTTGGTAGGAGAGCTTGACTGGTGAATTCTGTCATTATGCCCTATAAATGAAAAGTTTTACAGTGCTAGAAATTTTTGAAAATATTATAGAATCTCTATAAGATAAAGAAACAATGATTCACTGTCCGCGAAAAAGGTATGCAAAATGAGTTTATACAGCTTCTAGGTGCTATAAAGCAGTAAATTGTAACGAATGCAAACCGTCAACTAGATTGCACACCTGATATTGAACAAGTGACAATGATTATGGTAGGCTGAGTCATAAACAATTTCCGTGTTTGTTTATCACTTTTATTCTTCAAATTATAAAGTAAGTACATTTTATCCAATTATATATCCACCATTATTTGCAATAGAATGTTACCTCTTATCAGGTAGCTTATATGTTACCTCTTATCAGGTAGCTTATATGTTACCTCTTATCAGGTAGCTTTCCAATACCGTTTGGGAAAATCTCGCAGATTTTGATGTGAAAACGTTTTCGATTAATTCTTGAATCTGGTTTTCATTACAGTAGGTATCCCCCGGTCAAAACACTTCGCAGTGACCGAAAAATTTAATATATGGTTGGAGCAATGTAAGGTGAATATGGCAGGTGAAGTAGATCAAACCAACCGAGTTTCAAAACTTTTTCCTTTGTTATTCTTGTTGCATGCGGCCTTGTCTAGTCATGGAGGAAAATAACATTTTCCTTTAATCCACTATGTACACTGCTACGTTAGTGTATTCCAAAATTATTCTTAATTACCAAATATAATTAGTACTTAAAATGATACATTTAGAATTACAATTGGTTCCCCAAAACGGAAATTACTTATGACACAACCTTATGGTTTGTTAATGTACACAGACCATCAGATAAAGAGTTTTGATTTCATGTTGGTGGTTTGATTTTGTTTAGTAGCATATCAACCTCTATGAGTCATTTAACGCCAGAATATAAATATTTTGAACATTGTTCATTTGGCTTCAACTGGAGATAAAACTATAAAATCTACTGTTGGTAATTCTAATATAAAAATGTATCGTTGGTAATGTTTTATATAATAATTTATTGCTGGTATTTTTACTATAAAAAGGGATTTTTTACTTTCATAGTGTTTGGGGTTTCACAATTTACCCATAGCTGGGACCCTAACAGGTGCTACTACCTTAGGTCAGCGTGTACCTGAGAACAACAACAAAGAGGTGGTACCGCGCTCCTCAAAACGCCCAATCTCTCGATCAGAGACCTTGCTGCCAGATGCAGTTTATCTTCATACCCAGGACTATCAGATAATAAGAGGTCTAAGTCTGATCTTAAGCGAACATTTATTGTGATTTGTTCTATTAAAGAAGGCTACAAGTGCTTTTATTGTACAGATTAATTTTGAACGGCTTATACAAATAAAATTCTTCGTCTTATTCTTATTCTTCTTAGCGATCACGGCTCTCCACAATTTCCTGTCCTTTGTAGATCTTAATAAATTTTGTGTTTTGTTATCTCTTCTAAAATCTGTTCTTCCACCTATTTACTCAAGCTCGCTAGGCAAGTTATATGTTGCTTTCCCCTCTCCCTCTTGTCCCAACTTGCCTGTAATCTGTCCTGAAAAGTATAAAATTTTCCAAGCCGTCTTTCCTCATTATGTGTCCTAGAAATTTCATCTGTCTCTTTCTGATGTTAAGTTTCCATATTCTCTAAAACTTCGTCGTTGCTGAATGGTTCGGTTCATGGTATTCTCTGTGTCCTTATGCAGCATAACATTTCTGTTGTTTCAAGTTTGTTTTTCATCTGTGAGGAGACTGGCCAGAATTCGTTGCCATATAGGATATAATGATATAACTTTTTTCTTTGTTTCTAACGAAATTTTCTTATTTCTTAATACTTTGCTTAGCTTTTAGAAGGCATCTTTCGCTATCCCAGTGTGCTTTGGATTTCGGTATCGCACTTTCTGTCCTATGTTAAAACATTCCAGGTATTTAAATTGTTGCACTTGTTTGATTTTGGCGTTACCAATTTGTAATTTTCATGGGTGGTTCATTTTGCTAACAACCATGCATTCTGTCTTCTTGCAATTAATGCTTAGTCCTTTCTTCACGCTTTCTTTTACTACTTTCTGTAGGAATTCTTGCAGTTTCATTTCTGTGTCTGCTATCAACACTGTCATCTGCATATCGTATTTTGTTAAGATGAAAATCGGTAGGATCAGCATATAAACTCATATACCTTTATTTGCGCCCTGTCATTTATGCTCTTTAAAATTGGTAGTCAATGATTTATAAGAAGATAGAATGTCTGGTCGTTAGCCTGAAGAACAGCCTAAGAACAGCTGTGATTTTGAGATTTCAAAATCAACCCAGTACAAAAATTTAAGTACCTGGGAAGTGTTATAACAGATGATGGAAAATGGGATACAAAAATCCGAATGCGTATTGGAGTATCGAAAGATACTTTTCAAAAATTAAACATAGTATTAAGAGACAGAAAAACTTCGTAAGAATCAAAGAAAAGAATGCTGTGTGTAAAATCTATATGGCAGTGAATAATGGAAAATTTCCTCAGAGATGAAGCGAAGAATTGAGTCAATGCAGATGTGGTTCTAAAGAAGAATGCTATGGGGGGAACATGTGAGCAACTAGGAAGTTTTAAGGAAAAGGTAACGTGCTATATGTGATACACGTTTGGGAAATCTTGTCTCTTTCAATTTCTGAATGAAAAGCCAGAAGAAAGCTGCTGTTTATTTCTGCGGTAGGCTGGTGGCCAATCAAGGATGTTGGACTCAGTTTGTCCTGTTATTTAACCCATAGCTTTTGGGGAGAAGAAGTGGATTCCTAGCTTTCCCAAGGTTATTTTCGAATAAGTGAATGTAACGAATCCGACTGGAATTCGAACTCGGCTCTACGATGTCTCATTCCAAGCCGTTATCCATTACACTACATCCAGGAAAATTTAAGGAAAATGAAAACAAAAAGGACACCTGAACTTAGAGACAGTCAGTATTTCGGGGACACATAATGAGGAAAGAAGACTTGGAGAATTTGATACTCAAAGGATATATTGTATTCAAGAGGAGCAGAGAGAATGATCGAGTAACATAACTAACGCATTTGTGTAAATGGATGGCGGAACAGAGGCTTAGAAAATTTGTAAGGGGAAAACGTTGCTTAGAGCTAAAAAGGATAGGAAGTCGGTGAGAGCTATGTTTGCACATGTACTGAAGGAAGACGGCACATACAAGAATAAAGAAGATCATTGTTTTGTGGACTTTAAGCTGAGCTCTTAGCATTGTCTGTGTCATGTTTATTACATGACACAATAATAGGAATATGCGTACTATTGAGTTGTTTTTACCTTTATTTCTTTAGTAGGTTTACTAGATACAAATCCAGAACACCTTATTTACATTATTTATATTCGCACTATTGTCCTCATCTATTTTGCTGTTCTCCGTCCTTCCTCAGGTGTATATCGATCTGGCTAACTTATAGGGAATTCGGACCAGAACCCCTTATTTCATCTACAGAGGTAGACTATTTTCTTTCCACTGCTCATGTCTAGGGATATCTTTTAATTCTTATTTTTATTTAGTACTGTTGAAGTTATTGCTCGCCCATTTCCACTGAGTGCAAGTACACACTGCCCAAACCAGAGATTGAACTCACAACTACTCATAGCAGAAGTCAAAACATGGCAGCTAGCAGCAGCATTTGCATCCTAATTAGCAGCCATAGTCAAGTTTAAAGCTCTAAGTTTACTACAGGAAATTGACTTACGGGGCAATATGATTAAAAGGATTGGTTTGTGAATTTGGTAACAGTGGTTGTGAGTTCAATCCCTGGTTTGGGCAGTCTGTACTTGCACTCAGTGGAAACAGGCGAGCGAGAATTTGAACAGTAATAAATAAAAATAAGAACTAGAAGATCCCTAGACATGAGCCATGGAACGAGAACACTCTACCCCCGTAGATTAAATAAGGGGTTCCGGAATTCCCTGTAGGTTACGCAGATCGATATACACCCTATGAAAGCCGGAGGTCACGACAATCGAAACATTGTAATAAAAACAACAAAGATGAGGAAAACAGTACGAATATAAATAATGATAACTCCTCGTCTCAGAAGTTCAGACAAAAATTACAGAACACCTTGTTCAAATATAAATTGTAATGATTTCTAATAATATTTTTAGTAAATACTTTTATCCTTTATGATCATCTCCGTTTACGGATGTATATGCAAATTAGAAATAACTCTTTTCAAGGATATTGATAAAGGAACTGGTGGCAAAATCCAAGACAGCTTTCAAAATCTCAGCTTAAACGCAGTTTGCCTGGACAATCCTTTTCTTTGTCTGGTGAGATTCCAAGGAAATATTTTCTTTCAAATGATTGGAACATCGATAGACTGTGACTGCTCAATGTTTCAGTGAGTAAGCGGCTCATTTAAATAACGCACTGAAGCATAAGATATTTTTCTGAATAACGAACTCGACTTGATAATGCTTGATAATGCTGCAAATGCGATGCAGAAAGTGATCATGGATTTGGAATGGGCCGTTCTTCTGTATGTGACTTATCTTCTAGAGATTAACACTTGTTTCCTTTTAGGTAACAAGATTTATATGTTTAGCGTCTCTAAAAAGTTCATTTTAGAATTATTTGAAACAAAACAGGAATCGTTCTTTTATGACTGAATACACGATTATTCTGAAAGTTTAACGTAAGGTCAGAAAAAAACATAAATGATTTGCTAACTGAATCTCGGCTAACAAAATGATGTTACAAAATTTCTGTAACGTTAATTAAAGATTCAAAAACGTGTTTTTGTAAAATCCCCACATGCCCTCAACATTAAGTTGTAAATTTTCAAATACGTTGCCTCGTCACGTTACATGAGCAGAAAATGGATAATAAATTCCAGGAAGATATTAGAACGTACATTCATTATTGAAATTATTAATTCTAAATTTAAAAAATACGAAAAAAATGTATACCTTTTATATACAGTGTGAGGTAAAAAGCATATATCATAGGGGTTAATTAATTAATTAATTAATTAATCATGAAACACCTTCACATATTATCAATTTTCTTTTTGTATTAGATGTGTAATGTTCCATTAGCAAAAAGAATAAAAGTGTTTTTACAAGATGGAGCGTCACCATATTTTGCTTTTATTGTGCGTGACTTACTAAATGAACATTTTCTTAAATGGATAGGTCGAAGATTTGATTTTTTTTTCTGTGGGGCCATTTGAAATCAGTTGTTTATCAGACGCACCCAAGAAATATTGAAGAACTTAAAGAAAGAATTAAATATGAATGCAGTAAAATGAAAGAGGAAACTCTCTGACGTGTTAATGAACCATACAAGCACAGAATTGAAATGTCTTTTGAAAAAGAAAGAGGACATTTTGAACAGCAGATATAACAATTAAATAAAATTTGCATGTGTAATTATACATTTAATAAATTATTCCTATGGTGCGTGACTTTTACTTCACCCTATATATTATTAAGTGAATAGAAATATTCTGATGCTATAATTGACCAGTGCAGAATTTTTTCAGTTATGGTAATACATAGCGTTTACCATAATGTTGTGACGACGTTCGGGTGAGTGGTCAGTTTGGAGTTAAGAAAGTAGTTAAATGCAACGTTACAGTAACGTTTCCACAAGGTCCCATATTCCCCCAAACAAAAGACACCGGTACTCCAATTTTGCAAGAACGTTCAGTATGAGCTCGGATCTTATTATAATTGTACTTGCCCCGCCCCACTTTGTTAGTTCACACGACCGTTATGGCTATTTTCCAAGCGTAGCATGGATGTGGCACAAGGCCGAAAGTATGGGGCACCCAGTGAGGATTGAACTCCTTACTCAGTCGTAATTGTTCTAGCGAGACAAGCTTGCTAACCATTACACCACTTTGAGGTGCCCCACACGACCGTTATGATCTGCCAATACCTAATAAATAATGGACTATTATGAACAATAAAATAAATAAAGAATGAATGGAAGATATACGTGCATAACGTCTCCAGCTAATACCTCATAAATAATGGACTTTTCCGTCTTGATCGTATGAAAAGAGGGGGAAAAGACACTACTTGGTTTCAGTGAGAAAATGAAAGCAAGTAAGAAAGAATTGTTTAACGGCAGTTTCAGCGAAATGAAAAAGTTGTCAATTTCAAATCTCTTCATTTGTACCCACTTCTTAAAATAACGATCAGCATTCATATTTATGATTTTTATTAAAATATCTTATTAGTTATTAAGATCCAATATAAATACGATAGGGATATTTCTACGGATATTTTATTGTTGTAGAACTCGCCATGTGCCTACTCAATCATTAACTTAAGAATTTAGATTCATCGGTATATTCCGTTATGGGTACAATGATAAACTACATCCGGCAGCAAGGCCACTGATCGGGAGGGTTTGAGGAGCGTGGAACCACCTCTTAATTATGTTTCCAGGTCCACCCTAACCCGGGGTAGTAGCACCTGTTAGGATACCAGATACGGGCAAATAGTTAACCCCTCAAACTGGGATCAAAACACTATGAAAGTATTAACAAATATAGTAAAAATACCAGCAATACATTTTCATAGTAAAAAAAAAAAAAAAAACTAGCAATACTTTTTTGTAAAAAATATATATGTATTATCATGAGTTACTAATAAGTGCAAGAAAATTAAATTTCAGCATTAAATGACCCATAAAGAGTTGATATACCACTAAACAAACAAATAAAATAGATAAATAATCACAATATTAAAATAGGAAAACCGTGAAATTCTCACAGGTTAAAATTAATAATAATTATTTAAAAGAAAAATGGCTGGAAATTTTTGTATTAATATTTTACGAATATAATTTCTGCATAAACTCTAAATTTCGTATTTCTGAATGCTATCCTTTCCATCGAAATAATAACAGCATTAATAGGTTTAGCAAAATAATCGCTAAAACATCACCACAAGAAAACGTATAATTCGTCTGGCGTAAAGGCTTAATTATTCTTTCTTTGAGTGAATGTTTTTTTAATGCTTTTATCAAATTGTGCTGACTGATCGAGTTATTTCATTGGTTAGTATCCAAAATATTCATGTTGTCCATCATTCACGACACGATATTTAATTCCAGTGTCATCATCTGCTTTTATCTACTTTTCTTTTCTAGTCGGAAGATTTAAAATGTGTTTTTTTTCTTTTCCATTGTAAACTAGAAAAGAGACCAACGAGAAACTTCGATGGCTCCAGGAAAAAAAAAAAAAAAAAAAAAAAAGAAAAGAAAAGAAAAAGAAATCTACAATGGCGAAACCTTGCTCACTATTCTGTATCTAACAAATCACCTCAAAGTCGCTTGTTGCTTCAGGCCTAAGCGGCTGGCTGGCTGTCATTGGAACGAAGAAAGTTTTCTTACAACTTTTTACTTCGCAATCGTCACTCCCATCAATTGTTAGTCCTGTTATGGAGCCCATAATTAGACTACACAGTAAAGAAGGCTTTTCAATTATTTACTTGATCTTTTATTCAATATCGTCTTTCTTCATGTTTTTTAAATTTGTTATCATTGCGACTTTCATTCTCGGCGTTTTCTTCTGTTTTGTGTTTGTTAGTAAGCTCCATTTTGAAGTGGAATTCGTGACTGTCATTTCCTTTCTTGAAACCTTGGTGACTGGTGGAACGTAAAAGATGCTATTGAGCATGCTCGGAGCGCCAAATAAAGACAGCCACACTAACGACGTTAATCGTTCCTGACCAAGCAGTCATGTCGTAGCAGAGGGTAACAATGATAAAGGCAGTGAGCAATGTTATACACACAAGCTCTAAATCGACGCTGACAGGTGCACAACTTCAAAGCGCATTTCACCGCCCTCGTGTAACCAATCGGACCTCTACACCCATCCGACCGCATTAAGAAAAATAGAGGAACGAAGTTGTTTTGATGGATTCAATTGATAATTGAATTTAAAAAGTTGAAAAGAAGCATCGCAACCTTTTAATTTGAGGAGTTATTTTTTTTTTTTTATCAGTGATGGTTGAGTGAGAAAGTCCCCAGATGCTGGGTTTCCTTGTGGAAAAACTTAGCCGCAATAAATAAGAGAGATAAATTCCGAAAATAAAATCCAATGTTACCGTTGCATAACGAAATGATTTTAGATGGAGATTTTAATGAAATCAAAGATCAGTTGAAATGCATTGCAGTAAAAAAAAGAGAACAAAAGTATATATATATATATATATATATATATATATATATATATATAATTATGTATCTCCAAAGAAACGCGATATCTGAGGTTTAAACTTAATTTTTAAAAATGAAAAAAGAATCTTTCTTGAAGCTTTTTATTTTAGTTTTAATTTCAATCTAATAGATTAAATTTAATATTTCCAATAAGCAAAATACTTTGCTGTATTTTGAAATACAGCAAAATATTTTGCTTATTGGAAATAAATTGACTGGAATTCGTTTTTATTTTGAAATTGCTTATTTTAGTGCCATTTTTAGCCATCTTTCATCAGAATGTAATTCTTTCTTAAATTTTTTTTCCAAAAACTAAAATATACTTTTCTGAAACTTTATTTGAGAAATATCAGCGGATTTAAAGTATAATTAATCTGATTTGAAACAAATATTATTTACTTTAAGTTTGAAATATCGCAGAAATGCATTTTTTAACATGGCGGCAGGTTTTTTATTTATGATGTTGACAGTTGTCTAATGTTTTTCTACAGTGTATATATCTAAAACTAGCAGTAGAGCCCGGCGCTGCTCGGGGATGTAACAGTAAGAGATAGATCAAGTATCGACCATCATAAAAACTGAAAAATAAAATTGACAAAGATTATCGTTTAAGGTTGACGGACACGCATGTCTTAATTAGTTTTTTTTTTTTTTTTTGTTTTTTGTTTTTTTTACGAATTGGTCAAACCCAAACTCAAACAAAAACATTGTTTTCAATCGTTATGAGTCTACCGATTAAATAGAATTTTATTATAAACAATTGTCTTGTAAATGAAATTTTTAAAGCATTCTGAATGTAAAAATAAAGAAAAAAGTGTGCAAGACAATAAGAAACACTACCTGCCAAAAAAAAATGAAGTTTTGTTGAAATCGGTTGAAAAATGTAGGAAATCCGATCCCATATATAAACGAACACACACACACACACACACACACACACACACACACACACACACACACACACACAACCTGGGTTTTATAATAAGTGTAACTCGATATGGGCTGTCCCCCTTTCATTCTGGCGACAGTGATGTCTCTTAATCGTGTTTTCAAATTGATTTCGTGCAAAAACAATTGTGTTTTTCCATTTTTTGGCGCTGTCAGAACCACCGCAAGGTAATTTTACGTAGTCCTGTGAAGTTTTGTTGAAATCGACTGAAAAATGTAGGAAATCCGAACAGACACACACACACACAACCTGGGTTTTATAATAAGTATGATAATTAAAGAAGTTAACGTGAGTGCCTTTTTTTATAAAATTTTTAATACTCAGTAATCTTTAAAAAATTAGCAAAATATTCTCCGTAATCTAATGTTTTAATGAATTTTAGATACTTTGGCTTGAAATTTACTATAGTTACCGCTCTTATTTTCTGATAATGTCGTGTATGAACACCGGTATCTACAAAAATCGGCACGTTTATACCCATAGAAAAATATTCAAATTCTTATTTCCCCAAGGATAAAAACATAATTTAATAATAAAAAATCTTAATATAACAAAGATTTTACGATAATACTTTGTTTTTCTTACGTTTGTGGTATTTTCTTATCACGGTATGCTAATTTTTAGTGAATCAAATGTTATACCTAATACACGCACACGCACACACACACACACACACGTGTGTGTGTGTGTGTGTGTGTGTGCGTAAAAATTCAGATCTAAATAAAATATATCTGCAAAGGCAATAAAAATAAAAGAGGAAGGAATATTTTTAGAGCATTCTCAAATTAAAATATATATATAATAAAAATATAGTTTTCAGATATGGTATTTTAATGGATAGAACGTTCAATATCAGCGAAAGAAATTATGTAAATATATGATTGGACACTGAGATCAACAGCAAGTGATGACAGTCTGTCTCATGCTTGAACACAATTTTCAGGCCTGAATATTGCGTTCAAATATGAAATGCACTGTCGCCTCTCAATGTTGATCTCAGTACTCACTCTTATATATATATATATATATATATATATATATATATATATATATATATATATATATATATATATATATATATAGTGTTTCAAATGTCACGCAACAATTGACAGAAAACATATACTTGTGAAATTCCAACAAGGAAATTTTTATATGACATCATCTTCCATAATTCGACCAATAACATTTCTTAATAATATATTGTCACATACAGAAACATGATTCCATTTGGTAAATAAATATAAAATTTACACGGTCATCAATAGTACTGCCACGTTTGAAACATCCTATATATATATATATATATATATATATATATATATATATATATATATATATATATATATATCGAGGAGCTGCATTCGCTGGTTCCCAGACGTCATGAGTTCCAGCGCCCTACGAGGCTGGCATCCCGCTCCCACGCCTTCACTGTCGAAACTCCTAAATGTAGCCGTCTCATCTACTCTAATAGCTTCTTCATGTCTCGCACTTCTCGCCTGTGGAACTCCCTTCCTTCTCCTGTTTCCCTGTGAGCTATAATCTCCAGCTATTCAAGTGTAATGTCAATCGACATCTCCAGTTGCCTTGATCTATCCACTACCCTCATCCTTTCTTCTATCACTCCTATCTGATCTTGCTCTAAATTTTCTGTAACCCCTTGCGCCCTAGTGGCTTCCCGCCTTGCTTGGGGTGAAATGCTTAAAAAAAAAATGAATTAGTGTAATATGATATATAAACTATATATATCTCGCTAATGCTAGCTGATAAATTAATTATAATCGACGTTTTCGATTATATTTTTACCTCCCCCCTACATATACATTACTTTAGTCAGATGAAGTCCTTTTGAAGGTCAAAAAGCATTTAATAGATTTTTTACTTTTTTATTTTATTTAGCGGCATATCGACCTCTATGGGTTATTTACTGCCGGAATCTAAACATTTTGTACAGTTTTATGGCTTTGAGTACAGATAAATTGTATTGTTGGTTATTTTGCTATAAAATCTATTGTTGATAATTCTACTATAAATATGTATCATTGTTCATTTTTTTAATAATAATGTATTGCTGATTTTTACTATGAAAATGTATTTTTATATCTTCATAGTGTTTGGCGGGAGTCACTATTTGCTCATAGCCGGAGACCTAACAGGTGCTACCATCCGGGTCAGGGGGAACCTGGGAGCAGTTAAGAGGTGGTTCCACGCCCCCGAAAACCTCCAATCTCTCGATCAGAAGCCTTGCTGCTGGATGTTTTACATTTTGTCTTCCCATTAACTACCATATACAACTAAATAAAGAAAACAAAACAAATCATCACTGATATATATATATATATATATATATATATATATATATATATATATATATATAGTTTTAAGTTGTGCTATGTTTATGGAATAAAGTGCTCAATATCAGGGATAGAGCGTATGTAAATATAAAAGTGAGCATTAAAGTCAACACTTGGAGGCGACAGACTTTCATACCAGACGCAATCATCAGGCCTGATCTGCTCCCTCAGAGGATAATTCCCCCCATCCCCGTGAAAATGTTGAGAACTAATTTTAATATCCAGTTTATTACTGGCAGTATCTCTACCTTAAAAGCCGCCTACCCGCCCAAAGCGCTCTGGTGACGGGTTAGATTATATATCTATGGGTGTTTATATACTAAAATCCTTGAAAATTATAGACAGCTAAATAGCGTATAGCGCCTCCCTTCGCCTGTATGATAACAGTTAGGCGATATGGCATGACGTGGATTTTTTTTTTTTGTATATTTAACTGCATATCAACTCATTATAGGTCATATGCCGAAATTTTATTTATTATGAAAATGTATTGCTTGTAATTTTTTCTAATGTATTTTTATATTTTCATGTTTTGACCCCTGTTTGGGTGTTCAGTATTTGCCCATATCTGGGACCCTAACAGGTGCTACCACCTTGAGTCAGGGTGCACCTGAGAACAATAGTAATTGAGAGGTGGTTCCATGCTCCTCAAAACCTCCTGATCAGAGGCCTTGATGATATGGCATGGAGGTGATGAGGCAGTTAACGTGAGTATATTTTCTTTTAGGTTTATCCATAATTTGTTGTGTCGTGCCAATTATGAGTGCTGGAGAACGAACGCCGACCATCGGCACGAGGGGAGTCGAACTCTGACTTCAGCGCAACTCTCAAATCAATAACATGATAATCAAATAAGTTGATTTGATCTAATGTGATTAAGCCCCGAGTGAAGTAATCAAACTGTACGAACAGTAATTAACACCCTTCTTTCGTAGTTTTATTTCTTGTAAGTCTTTTTTTTTAAATCGATTACTTTTACCTTCACCCCAATTAATATTATCATTAAATCGCACAAGCGAATTCTTGCAAATACACGCGGATGACGATTTGCTAAACACTATCTTCTGGGGAATATATATATATATATATATATATATATATATATATATATAATATATATATTTGCAAAAGGCAAAATTTGTAAACTTTTAAAAAGATTTTAAAAATACATTCATTATTGAGTCTGTCAATAGTAAAGGCCTCATCATAGGAAATGTTCTGTAGAACTAGCAGGAAAGAGTCCCGTGGGTTCGTAACTGCAATATGCAGCAGCTGTAGTAGTGGAGGAGAAGTCTAGAGCAATTTAGCCTATAGGAGCCCATTCATCTTAAGGTTGAATTTGAATTCAGAATTTTCCTACTCCTAGACTGGGAGCCATCCAAGGCTAGATAACCCAGTGTTTCCTGTTATTTAACCCATAGTTTAAGGGAGAAGATGCATTCGTGCATTTCCAAAAGGCATTTGTGCAAAAGTGAAAGCATCACACTTGATCAGAATTGGAACGCGACTCGTTGCATTAACCGCACATCCGTGCAAAGATGGTTATTAGATGCTGTATTCATCACACATAGTAACTCAATATTTTATTACACTAAATATATCTTTGCTGGTTTTGCCATAACATTTTAAAAGAACCGATCGCTTCGTTGGTCATTGTCCAACTTGTGAAACTAATCAACGCTTTGTAAACAACAACGTTTCGGTCGATATGTATTTTTTTCGAGTCTCTTATTGCATACAATAGTCTTTTAAAGACGGTTTTCCTTTTACTCAATAGGAAGACTGAAGCTTAATAAGTTTATGAGGAAGAGATTCAAAATTTTCCAACGAGAATGAAAAATGGCAAATCTACTTTATTTTGATCTCCAATATGGAAGCACGTCATATGCGAAAAAATAATATTAAACAATAAAAAAAATATTTTTTATTATTTTTAATACATAAGAAATATAATGATTCAGTTATATCCCTCTGAGACAAGAACTTTTATTTAAACCTGAAGTAATACCATTAGAAACTAATAACATGCGTGTCTTTTTTGAGATGGAGTACATTGTCACGTTTTTATTCGGAAGTCTCAGTACGCGGATGATTTCGATCATTCCAAATTATCCAAATTGTTGTTTTGGGGTATTTTGAAAAATGACGTTAAACAAATTTGAATGAGTATTCTATTCAATATTAATAAAATCAGTTTAATGTATACAAATTAAATGACTGATATGTTTTTTACGGTTTATCAACCCTTTGTGGATTATTTAAAGCCGAAACATATTTTGGATTGTAAGAATTATTTTTTTGTGAGGGAATATTGCTTTAACAATTTTTTGAGAATACCAATAGTTTTTCCACATACAAGTCCTACTCTTTAGCCCACAGCTAGAGGCTGAGGATGGATTCATACCCTTCCCAAGGGTATTTGTGCGTAAGTGGATGTAATGAATTCGAATAGAATTCGAAATGGCTCTGCGAGTTCTCATTCAGAGCCACTATCCATTATACCACCCACATATCCTCAGTGAATAAAAAATGATATCAGAATTAATTTAGTATTGTAAATTCTCGTTATCTGAAATAATTGATATATTGGTAAATGAACTTTCTACAATTTTCTGAGGCTAAATGTTTATTGATCATTATTATTAAGCAGTTGACAGTTTGCTCACAGTTTAAATAGCAACACGAATTTTCCAAATGTCTAAAACAGAATTCCTATCTACGTATTCGTATTACAGTCACAAACCCGACTGCTTTGCACAGAAGAATATTTTCATAGGAAGAAACAAAGTATCCCTTTTTCTCAATTCCTGATAATCTTTGAAATTAACCGGACTGTACCGTCTTAGTGCGTACGATTTATAATTGTCATTTAATAACATTTTAAATCTGTAAAAAAATGGCCATGTAACTGCACATGTATGCACACACCCGCGCGAACGCATGCACACACACACACGCACGCACACAAACAAAAAAACACACACACGCACGCAGACACACACATATTGATTTATTTGCCGACAATCTATCTATCTATCTATCTATCTATCTATCTATCTATCTATCTATATATTATATATATATATATATATATATATATATATATATATAAGTAACGAAAATCTTGGTAATCCGTATGGATAATCCCAAGAGGATGAAATCCTGAGAGCTCAATGTTAATTCAGAGCTAATAATTTAAAGAAAAACTGACCACTTTAAGGCACCATTGTAATAGTTTAGTTCACCAGAGACTTTTAATTTTCCCTGGATCTTCAGACATCACTTTCAAAAGGTACGTGGAGTGTGGCAACTCCCGCTCTTCCTGTAGATTCCAATGCGGAATATGAAACCACGGATCTTAACAGCACTAGGCGTTGCTGCTCTGGTTTTCATAGCAAGATTTTACGGGATTAAGTTCCTACACCATGCTCAACACTATGCTAAACAAACGTACATATTTAGAATGAGTTCTACTATGCTTGTATGATCTCTGGAGGTAGGCAACTGCTGCTGGTAATATCACTACTGCTGTTACTAATGTCTCAATTTGGTTATCATATTGTTTTCAAATTTTTAAAAACAGAAAAATATGAAAAACTGTAGCAAATTGTTAGAAGAATAAATTTCCTTCGAAGTATGCCCTCTTTAGTTTGTGATATATACTTTTATCATTTATGCATACGTAACTCGTCGTATCAGTCTTTGCGAGAAATATGCTAATTTTAATTTTCAGTTCTTTTCGTAATCACTGTCTGTTTGAATTTCACATTGAAAACGCAAGGAAATAGACATATTTTCATAAATAGTTTTTAAGCATAGACACATTTACATTCATACACATTTCCAATGTACATCGAGACTATGGACATAAACACACACAGAGACACAAACGCACACGCACACACAAACACATACAAACGCACACACATACATATATTTATATATCTACCCTAATAATAGAAAAAGCATTTACCTACCAAAACAAATACTTGCACTTAAACTTTCTCTATAAATCATATGATGCATTTAAAATTTTAGATAACCTTATCAGGCTATAGACTTATTGTCCCACCCACGTATATATATATATATATATATATATATATATTCATCCACATACAAGCCTATTTCGCTGTATCACAGCTCATCAGTGTGGCTAGACATCCGATTGCTTCAAACCGGGATCGAAGCCCGATCGATTTAGAATCAGTCAGAAATTCTACCCCTAAGATATCGGCGCCCGACAGAGAAAGTGAAATTTTAACGTATTATATGTGCGATGTATACAAACGCCAGTAGCCAATAGCGCTCAATTCGTAACTGAAGAGCAATGCGTTAATAGCAGGAGTAGCGACTGTTTTTAAAATTTACCCTTTCTCTACAGTGCTCAATCGTTTATAACGAGAGCATATTTTCTGTTTATACGTTATTTCTTATAAATACAATTTATTTAAGTAAATGGTTTGTTTTTAATTAAACAGTATTAATCACATATATGTCTGAATGTTCAAGAAAATATGCGTCCTCCGACAGGAATCGATCCTGTATTCCTATACGGAAATCGTCATTTGAGCTGACATGCTATACCATTTAGCTATAGAGAAGCGTCTAGTTAGCAAAGTTCAAATTACTGCTTTTAAACACACTTCGACGATTTTTCTCAATCGATCATATCTGTTTACGAAAGGTATCTTAAGACAAACAATGACAAAATATAATGAAATGGATAAAGTCTGACAATAATTCTATATATTTTCTGTTTATACTTTATTTTTTATATATGCAGTTTATTTAAGTAAATGCTCTGCTTTTAATTAAACAGTATTCATTACATTTACCGGTCTGAAATTTTCGAGAAATTTCTTAGAAAAAATGCGTTCTCTGACAGGAATCGAACATGTATTCCTATATGGAAACTGTCATTTGATCTGATGTGCTATACCATTTAGCTACAGAGAAGCGTCTGGTAAGCAAAGTTAAAATTACTATCAATTAAACGCAATCTTCGAGGATTTTTCTCGATCGATCAAATCATATCTGCTCGAACATTATGCAAGGGGTTATTGATAGTGAAAGAAACAGAGTAGACAATAAAAGAACAATGTGTAATGAGACAGAAGATAACGATTGACATTGCATTTAAATGTTTGACGATCGTTGTTGACAGGAAAGCAGAAATCCGGAAGAGAGTTCGAAAAGTGAGAAGTGCGAGAGAAGAAACTGTCAGCACAGAACTTATGGTTACAACAAGCAATTTCAACTGTGAAATTATGAAACCTTACTGCCAATCTAGTATTACGTTTAAATTCGTGATGACAATGTACCAACAAGGAAAGTTCTTTAAAACAATTACAGTGAAATATTTATAGAATAGGCAAAGGTAAACAATGTTACGGCGATGGAAATGTGATTGAAGCCGAGATGCCAGGTCAGAACTAATAACGTTGCTAATTCTTATTTTGATGTTTTAAGACTATCTAGACACATAGCAGGTGCACCAAACCAGATGTGGCAGCACTATTCCATGCATAGACGAATCATAAATTTATAAATGTGCAAGAAAGATTCTAGCGAGGAAAAGTGTTTATCACACCGTATTGAACCTACCTTCCTAGCAACACACTTAACAATTGATTCAATTGTTACGAACTTGTAACATATAGATGAACCACGGGTTAAAAAAAGGAAAACGTGGGATCCTTTCTTAGTCTTCACTCAGAAATGGAAGCGACACAAGGGAGTCAACGAAGAACAGACACAAGACGATGGATTTCAAAATAAAACATTTATTTATAAATACATAAACAGGTAAAGAAAGAAAAAAGATAATTCACTTAGCAAAGGGGAAGGGGACCATGAAAGAACAGAAGGCGCGAGCGAATACATATATATATAAAAAAAAAGATCAAGCCAAGAGAATCAACTTATCTGTCAGTCGAGTTGATATTTCCACACAAAATTCTGATTCGCAGAAGCAAGAGTTCTTATACTACAACAATATTTTGGTCGGCCGGCAATTTTCCTGGGTTCCTTTTTCTTCGGAAATGTTCGGGGTCCACAACATCTCGTACAGGCGTTTCATTGGGTTGATCTAATTTCATAGAAGTTCTTTCATTTCTAGTCGACAGACTTTGCTGTCTTTTTTCATCTCAGTGGGCAGTCTATTTGGAATCGGAACGATTTTGCCCAGCGATGTTCATCTGCCACTGGTCAAACTGAAAATCCTTTTTTAGATTTTTGTTGTCCCCAAAGACATTCACGTGGGTTCTCTTCGTCCTTGACCGGGTACGCAGGAGGATGGGGCGCAAATCTCGAAGTGTTTGTGTGATGGCCAAAATTTCAATCCACGCTTAGTAGGGTCTGATCACGTGAATCGCAGCAGGAGATCCTGATGGTGACTGGAATTCACTTATGGTCAACCGCCTGATAGTTGCGAAATTTTGGAACCAGGTCATTCTCGCGTCGGGTCGCTTCAAAGTTCACGGCCCCTTGGCTTGTGGGTGGAAGAGTAGGTAAAGAGGGAAATAATTTCTGAAGAGAAGAGGAGGGTATGGCGGATCATGGAACATATTCGCTCGCAAGTTGAAAGCATTGGATTTTATCTATTTTTATTTATCTATTTATTTTTCTTTTATATCTAGCTAATTTTCGACTAGAATTTGGAATTTTTCTTTTGTGCTGTAATTGACTGTACTGCTTCTGCATTCGAGGTTTCATTTATAAATATCCGAGAGTTCAAAACTCATTTACATTAATCGATAGAGTATTCATCGTTATTCGGTAACACCTGATTACGGTAAATACCATTAAATTACGTTTATGTTTACTCAGACATCGTATACTATCAGTACTTGTACGGGGCTTAACACTATAATACTGCAATATCAGATCAAAAGTGGTGTAATGGGACAACTCGGATGTAATGCATGACTGCAAGCGCTTACATGTGGATAGAGATAAAAATATTAGTGTTAAAGCGTCTTCTGTCGTAAAAACCGTCTAGCGACCAGGGATACTCGTACAGTAGGGTTGTTTTGCTTTTGGAATTGGAATATCCAGAAGCAAGCCACATCATTTATTTTTACATCGCTCAAACATAACAAAGCTGATCCTAGCTCTAGAGGGTTGAGATCATAGCTAAGTTATCCACGGAACGTTTGATTATTTTAATATCAGTAAATTATGTGCTATGAGTGATACACGCTTAGGTGACAATATATCTTTCGATACGAGGCAGATTTTTTCTTCCCGCAGTAGGTTGCTATTTCTTTCTGCGGTAGATCAGTTGCCATCCAAGGCTATAGAACCCGATCTCTCCTGCTATTTACCCATAGCTTGGAGTAGAAGAAGAGGATTCATATCTTTTCCAAGGGTATTAGCACGTAAGTGAATGTAATGGATTCGAATGGAATTCGAACTCGGCTCTCCGATTCCTCAATCCGAGCCGCTATCCATTACTTCACAATTTCTGGTTAAATATGACACGGCTGACTCAGTTGGTAGTGATTTGGTGGAATGAAGAAATTTTTATCTGGGAATTCTTTTATTGTTTATATTTATTTATTTTTTTTATCGCCTTTCACCTTTTGAATATCAAATGGACCAGCAAAGTGGAGCAAAGTTTCATTATATTGCCATTGATTCTATCCTCAGTTTTATTGAACGCCTTTATCACAGACGAAATCTGGCAAGCATCTCGTTTCACTATTGCTTTTTCTATAGAAAGTGTTCAGACGAACTAAATTCCTTACTTTCACTAGTTCTAACCTTCACGGCTTAGGCTCGCCATGCGACGGACACTGTAGCGAGCCATCGTCATTCCCTTCGTTTTCCATTGGTGAGATGTATGGTCCACACAAGCAGCTTCTTCTCACGAACCGCTGCTCTGTGGAACAGATTCCCAAGAGGATGCTGCTCCGATCACTACAATATTAACTTGTTCAAGTCTAAGGTTAACCGTTATCTTCCCCACATATCCAAATAAACTGTGCCTTTTATTCTGTAATCTTATACCTCAAGTGGCTCCAGGATCAAGTTCAGTGTGAACATCATTGTTCAAAAGCAAAAACAAAAACAAAAGAAAAAAGAAAAAAGAAAAAGTCTTTATGAACTTATAGAAGGAAAACAACCTGTCACTATCTGACAAAAAGGATGATTTGACCAGAAAATTCAGAGAGGAAGGAAATCATTAAAAATAGCTTGCAAGATCAGTAAGCAAATTTGTTAAGCATGAACCGCATAATGATTTTCCAAGCGTACCTTAGATGTAGCACAAAGCCGAAAGAAGGGGCACTCAGTGAGGATCGAACTCACTACTCAGTCGCAATTGTTCTAGCGAGACAAGCTTGCTTGCTTGCTAACCATTACACCAACTCCAGGTGCCCTATAGTGTTTTTCTAAGCGCAGGTTAGATGTGGCACAAGGCCGAAATATGGGGCACCCAGTGAGGATCGAACTCACTAGTAACTGATCTAGCACGACAAGCTTTCTAACCATTACACCACGTCGAGGCGCCAATGATTTTCTAAGCGTAGCTTAGATGTGGCACAAGGTCGAAAGTACGGGGCACCCAGTGAGGATCGAACTCACTATTCAGTTGTAACTGTTTTAACGAGACAAGCTTGCTAACAATTACACCACGCCGAGGTGCCCAAAAATGATCTGCATAATAATTAATCCAAAATAAGTGTTGAATAAGTCGTTTGCTGTCAGATAGAAACTTGCAAAGGAAGTTACCGGAACTGTGAGTTCAAATGATTTCTTTCTTTCTTTCTTTCTTTCTTTCTTTCTTTCTTTCTATCCATGTTTCCCATTAAAAGATGACAGGTGTCAATAAAGCTCTTAAAATTATCAATCTAATAATCTCGCGCAAACAGAGATACTGGAAAACAATCTGGCATTCATATATGTAAAATATAGCTGTGTAGTGAATTTGGTCTTTATTGGATTCCCCTAGGTTTCCCCCCTCTGTAGGAAAGGTACAATAACTTTTCGTAGAAATGAGTCCTTCAATAGATTTTTTGGGCTGCAATAAACTGAACCGTTCCTGCACTCGTGGTTTCATTCACAAATTTCCCACAGTTCAAAACATATATACTATAATCAATATTTATGGTATTTACCGTTATCCGGTAATACCAGATTACGGTAAATACAGTTAAAGTAGGTTAATGTTTACGCAGACATCTTAGACTACCAGTACTTGTACCGAACATGCTCCGTATAACAATTAATCCACTGAACAAAATCAATCAGTTGGTGTCTGATCTCCTGTTTTTATCGTAAACACTTTAACCGAATATAATGGTACATAGCTATGGGGATAATGTTAGCATGCATAGCCTATTATATTATATCAACAACAATACTATCTGATATTCGTAAGAGTAAATACATATGTTGTAAATACATATAATCATTTCCTTTTCCTTTCCCCTTTTTTTTCCGAAAAAGAGTGTTCTACGTCTTTCTCGGTAGAAACAGCTTTTCAAGTGAAATTTTCCACACAGTCAAGCTCTGTCCGGTGACACGTCTTGCAAGACCGTCTCAAGATACAACATAATAGACTTTATTCTAACAGAATTACACATGAAAGCCGACTTTTCATCGTAGGAACGTGAATCACACAGAGAAGCACGTGCAGGTTTTCCGGAGGGTGGGGCTTGCCTACAACCTTCACCATCCTCCCCTTTCCTCGGACTGTGTGCACATCGGGGCTTCGGCCTTAGCCCCACAATCGAAGCCTTCTCCGGCAGCTCGCGCCTCTGGGGATCCGAGAAGCCCTTCTATCATTCGCCCTAATTATTCACTTAGCTTGTAATTCTGCAATTGAATATCCCAAATCGGAGTTCTTCATAGTTTAAGAGCCTGCTAACGTGATTTGCCCGTGTTTTCTGAACTCACTTGCCCCAAACTGAATAAATGGTCGGCACAATAAAACTTCACTTAATTTGTAATTTCAACACGCTCATCGATTACGTTCTTGGCTCGCTTGCTCGGGGCATAGACTGGCGACCAACAACGAAGCAGGCGTCGGCCGCCTTCGATGCTTGTGTCTTGGCGGTGGGCGACCTGCCAGTCGGGCGACCGACCACTCGGGAAAAGATGGGAAAGAAGACGAAAAGAGAAACGAAGTGTTTCAAGTCGAGCTAGGAAAGCAGACCAAATGCTATCTGATGGCGGGAGGAAGCGAGAGGAGAGGCGGAGATGGGGGCGGGGAGGTTTAGAAATAAAACAGTTTCACTTTTAGTGAGAAATACTTGCAGAGTAAATAAGATGGGAGGAGGAAGGAATAAGTGGATGAAGGAATAAAAAAAAAAAAAAAAAAAAACGCAAAGGAATAAAGGAAATAAAAAAGGAAAGTGGAAAGATCGTTCAACCAGAGGCGGAAAGATAGATAAGTAGATAGACAGAGATGGGTTCGAGAGGATTGGCGAAAGAATGTGAGAGCGAGCAAAGAGGAAGAAAGAGAGAGTGAGAGATAGATACATAGATAGAGAGAGAAAGAGAGAGAGAGTGTGTGTAGGGTTAGAGAGAGGGCGATCAGATGTAAGAAAGCAGACGACAGGATTCACCAGACGAAAGATAAATTGCGTAAGTGTAAACTAAAGAAGGAAAGATATGGAAATAAAAAGGAATAACAAATATTTTGTTAAATATAAACAAAGAAGAGATATAGAGATGAAAGAAGACATAATGTCACTACTAGAACGAAGAAAAGGCGGCGGATGTTGGGGGCAGAGTGGAATAAGAAGAATATCGAGGGTTGTAGAAAATTAAGCTAACGAATAAACAAACAAAACAAACAAGCAAATAAATAAGTGGTTAAATAGAAAAGCAGGAGGTGGGGAGGGTAAAGCCCTTAGAAAAAATTTAGAAAACGTACTAAAGAGAAACGAAGAAAGACAAGTAAATATACTGAAGAAAAACTTAAAATAGATGTAATGTTTTAAGAAAAAAAAAGAAAGAAAGAAAGAAAGAAAGAAAGAGTAGGAAAAGATAAACAGAGACGGGGAGACAAAAAGGGAAATTTAAAGATGAAAGAAAGAACAATAATAAAGGAGATAGAGGAGTAAGAAAGTGGAAAGACGAACGAAAAACAATGAAGAGAAAGGCGGTGTAATGAAGAAAAAATAAAAAAGGGAACGAGAAAGATAGGCAAAGGGTGTAGAAGAGAAAGAAAATGGAAAAAAAAAATTTTTCGAGAAATAGTTTCGGAGGCAAAATGGAAAGCGTGAAGGATAGCGAGAGTATGTAGGGGGGGGATAAAATATTAAAGGAAAGCAAAAGAGTTAAAGAGGGGTAAGGAAAGGAAAATGAAAAAAAATTAGAAAGCTAGAGAGGGTATGTTGGAGGAGGAAAAAGAAAGAGAAAGCGAGGATGCAAGAGATAGAATTTAGAAGAGGGAAACATTCAAAGAAAGCGAAAAAGCAAGAGAGTGAGGGTGTAGTGTAGAAGAAGGAAAAATTAAAGGAAAGCGAGGAAGCTAGAGAGAGGGTGTAAGAGAAGGAAAAAAAGAAACGAAAGCTAGAGAGAGGCTGAAGGAGAAGTAAAAGATAAAAGAAAGCGGAAATACAAGAGATAGAGTGTAGGAGAATAAAAAAGAAAAGAAAAGCGAAAAGATTATAGAGAGCGAGTAGGAGAATGAAAAGGGAAAATAAAGCGAGAAAACTAGAAAGAGGGTGTATGAGAAGGAAAAAAAAAACGAAAGCGAGATATAGGGTGTAGGAAAAAAAAAAGAAAAGGATGAGATAACAGATCAACATAGATAGATAGATAGATAGATAGATAGATAGATAGATAGATAGAGTTGGGAGCGGTTAAATGAAAGCGTGAAGTCGATGATGTTCAAGGAAAATAAAGAATTTCTGGGAGACGGAGAAAAATATCGACAAAGAAAGGGAATCAGGAAAAGGCAATTGCATTACGACGTTTGTGTGTGTCAATAAGCATTGGGTAAAGTTAGGAACGCTGGTTAGATATACACGAAAAACAGTCCGGGCTGAAGGAGACATATAGCACAACGATAGAAAGGGAGTTTATTTTGGTAGAATTTTGAAGATAAAGCGTGTTAATATTTTTAGTCTGTGTTTACGTGCGTACATGTGTATGCTGAAGAAAAACGAAATCGTGAGAACAAACGAGGGAGAGATATGGCGAGGTAAGGCTAAAAAAAAAAAAAAAAAAAGAGTTGTTGAATTACCTTCTTGACGCAAATGAAGACAGCTATCGAATTCAAGAGAAAATACATAAAGACAACGATGAAAGAAATAACAAAGAAGACAATCGAAGACGAGGAAGTTAATTAAAGCCATTGATCATTGATACTTACAAGGTCAAATTTCCAATTCAGATAAATTTAATAAGAAAATTCATTGTCATGGTTTCTTGTGTTTTTCATCGACAACGATTAAAGTAATAAACAAAATAAAATTAAAAAAAAAATCAAACCAAAACTTAAAGAAAAAAAAAGAAAAAGAAAGGAAAAATAAAACAATTTTATTTCAACTTTAACAAAAAAGAAGAAAAAAATTCTGCGGAACATTTTAAAGGCTGCAACGGATTTCTATTTTGCAGTCCTGACAACATATTGAACCAAGCTCTTTCTCTTGAACCAAATTCAAAGACCAATTGAATAATTTAGGTTTCCAGTTTATCAACTGACAAATAATAACTTTATCAGATGCAGTTTATGAAAGTGGTTTTAGATCGTGCACGTGAATACGCAATCAATAATATTATTTAAATACGTTAAAAACATTTGTCGATTGCTTATCGCTAATTTTGATGTTTTGACTTGTATTGTTTCACATCTGATTTTATTAACATGGATAGTAAACAAGAAGTTAACGAAATAAAATCGTAACTCATTTTAAATTTTCAAATCGAAGCCAAATCAAAACGAGTCATTCGTAACTTTATAAATTATAAACTAACAATATTAAAAGAAATAAAGATTTTCTTTGTTTTTGAATTCTGTGAATTTATAAAAAAGACTAAAGACTAACATTAACCTAAGCCAATTTCAAACAACATCGGGGAAATTCTCGATAAAGCCTGAACTAGCAATGGCTTACGAGACGAGCACACAAATCACGCTCATACTGAAATTAAGAATTAGTAGCGCGTTATTTGATCCTCTTTACAGTGAGGAGTAATCCAGATAAGGGCAAGAGATGATTACGGTCAAGTTACCGTGAAAGTACCAATTCCCGCCAGTTAATCGAAGTTGTTGTTGTTGTTGTTCTTGTTCTTGTTCTTCTTCTTTGTGACAATTTCACGTCCTTTGTAGCTCTTAATAAATTTTGACTTTTTGCTATCTTTCCTAAACCCTATTCCGCCATCCATTTACTCAACCTCGCTAGGTAGGTTATGCGTTGTGTTCCTCTGTCCCTATTGCCTGCAACCTTCCCTGTGCATATCAAATTTTCCAAGCCGACTTTCCTCATTATGTGCCCAACAAATTACAACGGTCTCTCTCTGTTATGCATAAGTGTCCTTTTTGTTTCCATTTTGTATAAAACTTCATCGTTGCTCACATTTTCGGACCATGCTATTCTCAGCATCCTTTTGCAGAATCACATTTCTGTTGCTTCAAATCTGTGAGGAAATTGTCCAGCATTAACTGCTATATAAGGGTGGTGATATTGCGTAATAGTTCACTACTTTTTTCTCTGTTTCTAACGAAATTTTCCTGTTTCCTAATACTTTGCTAATCATTTGGAAGGCATCTTTCGCTATCCCAATGAGCCTTCGGATTTCAGTGTTGTTAAAACACTTCCCAGATTAATTTGATTTTTGCATCTTTAATTTGTAATTTGCATGTTGGGTGCTTGCTTTTGCTGACGACCATGCATTCAGTCGTCTTGCAATTGATGTTTAGTTCTTTCTTCTCGTTTTCATTCACTACCTTTTGTATGTGTTCTTGTAGTTTCCTTTTATATCTGCTATCAACACTGTGTCATCTTCATATCTTACGTTGTTTATATCCGCTAATAACAATCCTAGTAGTAGTTTTAGTTCTCTCAGTATCGCCTTACTGCATACAGTCCACCTAAAGATATTATGTAATTCACATAAACCTCAATAAATCATGAGTTAAATTTTTAGGTAGTTTCAACATGTTTTATTAAACATATTGGATTTATTATAAAAATTGCAGTCTGAAGTTATTATGCAAAACCAGAAAATCACTTTTTACTTCAATAACAAGGTCATAAAATCATCAACAGTTGATCAACGTCTATAATAGAACGAATAACAAACATAGATGATAAGTCTTTGAAGAATTTACATCTTAATATGGTGAACCTTTTCTCAATAACAGCCATCTATCTATTATCTATTAATTTTTAAATTTTTGTTTTACTTCAACTGATCCAATTTCCGACATGGCTGTTTTAATTGCTTCCCGTACATCTGCTTTGCCGTCATATTGTTTGACACCTTCATTTAATTTCATCTTCACAATTGACCACGCACAGATTTATTGTAGGCCCATTCTGTTATTTTATCTCCTACAAACCTTTTTACGCCAAGAAAAAATTCACAGTTGACCTTGGATACACGAGAAGGAGCATTGTCATTCATAAATACACACTTCACTTTGAAACCTCGAGGCTTGGACTTGTACCATTTAAAGAAAGTCTTGTCCACGAAATCGCAATAGTTATCACTGTTCAGTTTCACTCCTTCATCGACTTTGAATCGACAAATTCAGCACATATCATCACATTGCCGCTTCCTTTCTGCCTTCTTTTAGCTACAGGCACATCTGCAGCGGATAAAATCCATCCTTTGGCGTATCCTTCGGGTTCGTCGTGTATCACCTGAGATTCGTCCGTGAAAATTACTTTAGAAAAGTCAATTTTCATGCATTTCTTGACCCAGTTTTAACGCTTAAAAATATTTCCTTTACTGTTTACTAGGAGTTTGCTTAGGAGATTTATTGCGAATTATTCTACTTCCTTCATGTCTCCCTCAATTCCAGCCTGTTTAAAGATCTGAGCACTCGTCAAAAAATGGTTGTTTCGTTATAAGTCACTTTAGTTTACGTTCCACTCGAGGAGACAAATTTGCATTCATCTTCCCACGTGTTTACATCGCTGAGGTATTGCTTTTCCGATGCTCCTCGCTTTTGTCTGATACATATCTATACCACATATGTTTCACTTGTGTTCCTTATTCTCTCTTCCTTTGTTTATTTATATTTATTTTTATTTGTTATATTCTTTATATTTACTGGTATTATTTGTACAAAAAAAGAATAAAGATCATTTATTTGCTTTAAAATATGTCCAGGATGATGCTCAGTACTGCAATATTTGACTACTGGCATTGCTCAGAAGCTAGGGTCTATGGTGTAACCAAATGTAAAAATAAAATATTAAGAAATTAAAAGAAGGCATTGCTTTCCTTAAAAAAATTCTCTCTCTCTCTTTCCACACACACACACACACACATATATATATATATATATAAAACCGGACTCATAAATAATAACATCGGTTACACAACAACATGCTTCTTCAGACGTCTTACGTTACACCTATCTGATCACAGCTCCATTAGAACCCATTAAAACACAAACACAAATTTACCAGACTCCATTAAAATCATACTAGTAGAAAACACAAATATATTAACTGCATCCACCTGCAAAAAAAGACTAAAAATAAAAATAATGGAAGCTTTAATAATAAAAAAGAAAAGGCCAACTCTTGACAATATTAACTAAGAACAAGGCCACACAATTCGGAAATTAAAAACATCCCTACCACACACTACGACATACACATAACGCACACACTCAATTAAGCTGAAAAATCGAATCATCCTTGATAATGGCTAAAGGTATAGCCGAAAGCGCTCGGAAATATAAAACATTTGGACAGATCTTACACACCCTTTGTCCAGAAAAGAAAGTTCTAGTTCGAACACAAGAGAAAATAAATAAAAAGCTTAACCGTAGTACCTTGTCTGTCGTTTTTAATGGAATATGGATATATATATATATATATATATATATATATATATATATATATATATATATATATATATATATATATATACCTCTCTCTTAAATAATAAGCAGGCTACACTCATATAAAAAATAGAAAGAAGAAAAGATTGAACAACTGCTTCGAAACAGATCGACGGAAGGATCTGGATGGGACAACAGCTAAAACTTGATAACAAAGATGAGGACATTAGTTGAAATTTAAATAATATAAATAAAAATCTTTCAGCAAACGTGAAAAACATTGGTTGCAAAGATTTTAGAGTTACCATATATAATCAGGTATAGTACGCATTTTTATGATCAGTTTTTTTTTTTACACAAAAATTAGTAGGTCACACTATACACAGGTTATTTTTGAAGAGGTTAAAAATCATTCATTTTTAATGACCAGCTTCATTATAATCAGGTTATTTTTCTGGAGGAGTTAAAAACCATGCATTTTCAATGACCATAAACTACCTAGTAGGCCTACATCCTTACGGTACCTTTGGCTAAGCTTAACGGTACAGGCGAGCTCCTTGAGCTTGCCTCCTGCAGCCTAGATTCTTTCTGTTGCTAAATGATCAGCAGAATGTCACTCACTATGTCTTCTGCTTGAAATCTACAAATACCTTATATAAATGAAGAATTAACATTATTTTTTTCCTTTCTCCAATTTGTATTCATTTTCGTTCACATGTGTTTACATCGCTGGGGTATTGCTTTTCCAATGCCCCCCCACACACCTTTTATCTGATACGTATCTATGTCACATATGTTTCAGTTGTTTTCCTTATTCTGTCATCCCTTGTTTATTTATAGTTATATTTATTATATTCTTTATATTTACTGGTATTATTTTAACTCTCCGTTACGTATTCTTAAAATATTTTAACAAGATGCACCCCAATATACGGTAAATGGTAATGGCATAGAGTGAAATACCAAATGAGTTTGAATTCTAGTAGCTTTATTTACGGTATAGAGCAATATTAGCAGTTAGACGATCAATTGCTACAGTTGGAGGTAAAATGATCGACTCCTTGTATCGCTCCAGTAAGTACCTGACTCCTCATGCTCTCCTCTACATTTATAAGAGCCAGATCAGGCCGAAAACGAGAACTGTTGTCATATCTGGGCAGCAGCTGCCCTGACCTCACTTTCCAGTCTTGATAGAGTTCAAAAGTGTCTCCGAGTCATTATTGGAGAAGAATTATTTTCCACCATTCAACCTCTCTCTCTCTCTCTCTCTCTCTCTCTCTCTCTCTCTCTCACACACAGCGTTTTTAAGAATGTCGCTACATTAGCGAAGTTGTTCAAATTCGAAAACCCAATGCAATTAAACTCTGAATTGAACTTTTCATTAGTAGCTTAGTAACCCGAACCTGAAATTATTATATATATATATATATATATATATATATATATATATATATATATATATATCCGAAAATTCAAAAATTACTAGTACTGAGCTTTCAGATCTAGCCCAATGGAGCCACACTATCCATATATTTTTAATGGTAAATTGGCCTGTGTCCCAGGATAATATTTATCTGGAGACTACCAGCAATTGTATCTAGCTTAACTAAATAAAGAAAAAGATAAAAAAGAAAGAAAAGAAAAGATAGCAAAAACAATTGCGATATTAAAGGGAGTTTATATGTTTATTTTCTAAGCGTACTTTCGATGTAGCACAAGGCTGAAAGTATGGATCACTCAGTGAGTACCCAACTCATTTTTCAGTCGTAATTGCTATAGCGAGACAAGCTTGCTATTACGCCACGTCGAGTTGCTCAAAGCGATTTTCTAAGCGTAGCTTAGATGTGGTGCAAAGCCGAAAGAGTGGAGCACCATGGCGATGATTGGCGGTTTTCTAAGCGTAGCTTAGATGTGGCACAAGGCCGAAAGTATAGGGTACCCCGTGAAGATTGAACTCACTATACAGTTGTAATTTGTCTAGCAAGACAAGCTTGCTAAAGATTACATCACGTTGAAGTGCCCAAAAATGATTTTCTAAACGTAATTTAGACGTGGCACAATGTCGAAAATGCGGATCACCCAGTGAGGATTCAACTCGTTACTCAGTTGCAATTGATCTAGCGAGACAAGCTTGATAACCATTACTCCGAAGGGCACAAATATGATTTACTAAGCGTAAATTAGATGTGATACAAGACTGAAAGTGTGGAGCACCTAGTGGGGATTTAACCCACTACCCAGTCGTAATTGCTTGCTAACCATTATACCATGCCATTATGGCTGGGGAAGCTGTATGTCATCATGTAAATCGATGTCGATGACATGTTGCTTAAAATTGTTAACAAATTATCAAATACGTGAATTTCCTTTTATATACAGTAGCCGATCATGGCTCTCCACAACTTTCTATTCTTTGTAGTATTTAACATTGTTTTTTTACTATCCTTTTTAGTCCCTGTTCTGTTATCCATTTACACCGGCCTTTAGTTTGTTTATTTTCTGTTCTTCCCGCCCGCTTGATTCTCTCTTACCTTCAATCTTTCCTGTAAGTATTCAATTTTCAAAGCTCTCTTTCCTCATTATTTCGACTGTTTATTCTCATTCTAAGTATTTTTGTTTCCATTTTCCCTGAAATTTCCTCGTTGCTGACATGATCCGTCCATGGCATTCTCAGTATCCTTTTGTAGAACAACGTCTCAAGTTTCCTTTTCATCCATAGGTGTATGTGGAAGAAACTTTTACAGGGGAAAGAATTTGCTCTGAAAATTTTTTAAGTTATCCAGAAAATAATAAAATTTCGCCCTGAAAATGTATAATTCGTTTATCTCGGGGTGGAACCAACCCCACACCGAGCGGAGAATTTGAAATGTATTTTCTATTTGACAGTCAGTTTTCTAGTAACCTTTTTCTTTAGAAAATTTGTTTTTTTCCAAGCAAGTGTCTAAAAACTTTTACACTTTCAATAAACTGTCACATAATTGTGGAGTTTTACAAAGACTATTGTTTGAGCGGACTGTTTTCCGCCATTTTACACGTACCTGCGTATAAAACGCACTTATAATTTGGCAAGGAATATTTCTGAAAACAACCAAGATTCTTCACAATTTCCAACAACTTCGTAGCTCTCCTCTTAATAGGGTTTTGTTTAAACATTGTAAGCTACAGAATATTTTCAAACTTAATTACGTAAAGAATGTATGCAACTAACTTTGGAACAGCACAAGATGCGAACTACAAATTGGTAATACCAATGTCAAGAAAGTACGAACATTTAAATATCTGGGAAGTGTTTCAACAGAGGATGGAAAATGTGACACCGAAATCCGAAGATTCGCTGGAATAGCGAAATATCCCTTTCAAAAGTAAGCAAAGAAACAAGAAAATTTCATTAAAAACAAAGAAAAGGGTACTGAACTGTTATGTAATATAAATCCTCTTATATGGCAGTGAATGTTGGACACAGAAGAGCAAGAAACTTGAAGCAACGGAAATGAGAATATCATGAGCCGAATATGTGAATAACAAGGAATTTTTAAGCAAGAATAGAAACCAAAATGACATTTATATCAGAAAGAGACAATTGAAATTTCTAGAACACATAATGAGAAAAGAGGACTTAGAGAATTTGACATTCACAGGACATAATGAAGTCAAGATGATCAGTGGAAAGCAGTGAGTAACTTATCTAACAGTGTTGTGCAAATGGATGGCAGAACCGAGGCAAGGTGGATGGCAAAAAGAGAAACGTTACTAAGAGTTACAATGAATAGAATGTCGTGGAGAGCTATGATCGCCGACGTGCAGAATGGACACGACGTATAGTAGATGAGTAAGAACTATCTGCATAGTAACTAGCAAAATTTACTGTGTTCTATTCTGTTTAAACAATATTAACTGATTATTTCTGTAAAAGTGACCTACATGTGATATATTTATAAGATGATTACAAGGCTGAATATAATGTTGCGCCGTAAATTCTCAAAACAGCTGACAGCCGTCAAGCGGCCACGATAACTGTTTTCGTTTTTATTGTAAACCTCTGTGGGTCCAAAACAACGTAAATAAAACCGTATTGATCACAGACACAGAAAGAAAAAGTAGGAAATCTAAAACAATTTAGTGAAGAAAAGCGGAACCAAAGAACTAACCATAAATTGTAAGAAAACACAATTTATAATCGCTAGCAGGATGTGCACGCGAGTTACGAATTGGAGACGTCAAAATAAGAAGCAAATACAGAAATATAACTAAGAAGTATTATGATAGATGATTGAAAATATGACACAGTAATCCAAAGCAGCATTTGAATAGCGAAAGATGCCTTCCACAAACTAAGCAAGGTATTAAGAAATCGGGAATTTCCGTTAAAATATAGCAGGTACAGAAATGTAATTATTTAAGAAGTGTTATAGCAGAAGACTGAAAATGTGACACAGTAATCCAAAGCAGCATTTGAATAGTGAAAGATGCCTTACACAAACTAAGCAAGGTATTAAGAAACCGGCAATTTTCGTTAAAATATAGCAAGTACAGAAATGTAACTATTTAAGAAGTGTTAATACAGATAACTGAAAATCTGACACAGAAATCCAGATGAGCAAAAGTTGCCTTCCAAAATCTAAGGTGCTAAGAAGCAGGAAAATTTCATTAGAAACAAAGGAAACAATACTGTACCGTTAAATAATATTAATACTCCTGTATGCCACTGATGTACCTTCTACCCACAATCTCCTCAAATATGAAGAGAAAACTGAAGGTAACAGAAATGTGTTTCTACAGAAAGATACTGAAAATTCCATGGTTAGAACGAGTAAACAACGAGGAAATCTTACAGAAAATGACAACAAAAAGAAGATTTATACTCAGAAATAGGAAGAGACAGTTTTAATTAATTGGACACATAATGCGGAAAGATGGTTTGGGAAGCTTAATACTCACAGGGCATATTGAGGGTAAGAGAGTTAGGGAAAGGCAGCGAGTCACCTACCTGACGAGATTGTGCAAATAGATGACGGAACGTGGGTCAGGAGCATCAGGAAAGGTAGAAAACTGCTAAGCGCCACAAGTAATAGGAAGAGTTGGAGATGCATGGTCACCCATGTCCAGAAAGGACACGGCACATAGAAGAAGAAGAAGAAGAAAAAAGAAGAAGAAGAAGAAAAAAGAAGAATATAAATATTTTTCTTCACAGTAACTTCGCTATGTTCAAAACACTACACTTGTTTGAAAAAACTCCTACCCTAAGCAACAAAAATTCTTACAGATTTTACAGCATATTTTTTTTGTTTTAATATTCAACTGATGATGCATCTATATTGACCTTAGAAACAAAGAAAAGATTACTGGACTGTTACATAATATCAGTCCTCTTATATAGGAGTGAATACTGGATAATTTCTTCACAGAAGAGACCTGAAGCAACAGAAATGTGGTTCTACAGATGGTTGCTGAGAGTACTATGGACCAAAAATTTGAGCAGTGACGAAGTTTTAGAGAAAATGGAAACAAAAAGGACACTTATACTTAACATAAATATACAGTTGAAATATTTATGTCACAGAATGAGGAAAAACGGTTTGGAAAATTTGTCACTCACAGGACATATTGAAGGCTACAGGAAGAGAGGAAAATAGCACATAACGTAACAGAACTTGTGTAGATGGATGGCAGAATAGTGTCTAGGAAAGATAGCAAAAACACAAGATTTATTAAGGGCTATAAAGGACAAGAAATAGTGGAGAGCCATGATCGCCAACGTCCTGGAGGGACACGACACATAGAAGAAGAAGAAGAAGAAGCACTCGTATTTTAAAATATTTTAGCACTAATTTTATTTTGATTTTGAATATTAATTTAAACATTTATAATTATATATTATCAGAATATATCAGAGCAGTATGGTCCCAAATTTTACATTTGCTGTTTTTGTTCAAAGTTTAAATTCATACAGTAGACAAATACTAGCAATATTCATTTAACTAGTTACTGCTGTAATGGTAATATAATACCTTTTCCTTATAGGGAAACATTTGGCATTCATTGACCGAGCGGCCAATGCTACTTTCTCTTTTCAGGAAATCTTTTCTTTTTTTTAGAAAAATAGCTACGTAGACTATTTGAAAGAAAATGATGTGTACTGGTTTTATGTTGATGAAAAATGTACACGGAATGTATAATGTTTTATGTTATGCTCGTAAACACAAAGAAATTGCACACACATTTTGCCCAGCTAATAATATAATATATCAATAAATAAAATAATTAAATTAAAAATAATATATAATGAGTAAAATATTAGCAAACAACACGATAAATTAGCTAGAAATAACCGCATTCGGATCCTCTACACAATAGGCTTTAGAATAATTTGAAACATAACTGTTACCGCCTATACAGTCACCGTTAGGATAATACAATAGACTTTGATGCCTATAATGCACCATTAATCGGCTTATATGAAATTTTAAGCGAAAACACAACACATATGGACTGAAGATTGTGTTCAAGTATGAAACAGACTATCTTATAGACTTAGTTTGGTTTGTTTTGTTTACGACATATCAGCCTCAATGTGTTATTTAATGCTGACAAGATTTTTAGGATAGATTCGTATGCATAGAATATGTATACTTTGTAAGAAATGAGTTTGTAGATGAGGTTTCATTGACGTATTTTTGTAAAGATGGTTTCTGGCGAGTGTCAAATGTATTGCGAGTAATATTTTTTTTTCAAAAATGTATTGCTGGTAATATTTTTTTTCTAAAAAGTATTGCTGGTAATGTTTTTTTTTTTCAAAAATGTATTGCTGGTAATAGTTTTTTTTTTTCTAAAAAGTATTGCTGGTAATAGTTTTTTTGAAAAATGTATTGCTGGTAATATTTTTTTTTCAAAAAATGTATTGCTGGTAATTTTTTTTCAAAAATTAACTACTGAGATTTTAAATATAAAAATCTATTTTTTTAGTATTTTGATTCAGTTTGGGGTTAACAGTTTACCCATAGCTGGGACCCTAATAGGTGCTACCACCCCAGATCAGAGTGGACCCGAGAACAACAGCAATTAAGAGGTTCCATGTTCCTCAAAACCTCCCGATCAGAGCCCTTGATGCTGGATGTATCGAAGATTGGTGTTCGGACTCCGTCCAGTTTTATATTTACATACGCGCTATACCATTTTACTAATAAATATAGCATACCGTAAAACTATATTTTTATCATGTATATATTAGAGAAAAAATGTATGAAAAATTGAAAATTTTTTAGGTGTGACATGTTTCTTCCCTTAGTTTATTAGTGTTCGTTTTAAACAATTAAAAGGGATCTCAGTATAGGCCTTTGAGTAGTTGGATGGTCGTTTCAGTAAATTGCTGCACACGTTGTACGTGGGGGGCGTCATGTTGTGTTACAATGTGAGCAACGGTAGTTAAATCAACGTTCTTACACCAGTAAACAAGATTTTGAACGACCACATAGTAGGGACAGTCGACAGTACTTAATTGTTAATTTAAACGTCAGCAGTAGCTGGCCACAGCGCAGGTCAGAGCAAATATGGCCTTGGGCGTATCAACATGAACTGCTGGAAATCGCATGGATGGATAAATTAGCAAAATCCAGGGCATCCTACCGCAAAAGATTTTTTTTCTTATCTTGGAATTAATATATAAACATATAGTAAGAAACAATACACACACACACACACACACACACACACACACACACACACACACACACACACACACACACACACACATTTATCATGTGCTGGTATTATTATTTTTATATTTGAAAAAAATAATAATTCCAGCATTTGAAAATTGCTTCGGCATGAAACTCGGACTTGTGTAAGTAATGTAAAGTATTATGTACATTATAAATATTTCTTAATATGTATATGTATTAAATAGCTTTGTTATCTAACACTGAGCACTATTTTTTCTTATAGGGTATTTATATGTATTCGTATCCGATCACTCGCTCGTATACTTACCTATATTTACATTGGGTTATATATATTATATATATATATATATATATATATATATATATATATATATATATAAACTTTATTTTCAGATATGCTATATTATGGGTAAATGGTCTCAATCTTAGAGATAGAGCGTATGTAAATATAAAAGTGAACACTGGGGTTAACACCAAGTTGCGAGAGCATGTTTCATGTTTGAACGCAATATTCTTGCTCTTAAGACTGTGTTCAAGCATGAAACAGACTGTCACTAAACGGTGTTGACCGCAGCGTCCACTTTTATATTTGTATACGCTTTATCCCGGATGTTGAGCACTTACCCATAAATTTATAAAAAAATAAAATAAAACTATATTTTCATCATATATATATATATATATATATATATATATATATATATATATATATATATAACGAAAAACGAAAAAGGAAAACTTTCTACTTCTGATGCACATTATCAAGGCAAAAATAAAAATGACTTTAGCGTTTAAATTTTTTTTTTAGAATGCTCATTAATATACATGAGCCTTACTGAAAAATCTCGGTAAATTATAGAGAATGCTCAGTGACGTAATTTAATGTTTAATAAACAAAAGAGAATAAATGTTTTCTCTTTTTAATATAATTAATATTTATATGATTTTAGTTTGGTATTAATTTAATTATTATATATTTTAAATATTAGAATGTTTTGAATTTAACTGTTTTCATTTAATTTTTTAACATTTTTATAGTCATGTATGTTGGCTTGGGAAAAGAGTAATTCTCTCAGGAATGGAGAAAAAAAATCCGGGACGCAGATTTATACTTTGGTAAGAATTGATAGCGGTATTCTCAAGAATTTTCCGTTTAAGTTACTTGCTCTTTTAATAAGTATAGCATTCTTTAGATCGATGTTGTGGTTGAATTTATTTCTATGTGTAATTCATTTGATAAATTGTTGTGTATAAGATCCTTTTTGTGTGTGTTCTTTTCTTTTTATCTGCAAGTTTCTCCAATGTATTCTAAGGAGCAGTTGTGACATATTTTTATATATACCTGCTTCAGAATTATTGTGAAGGATATTTTTGGTTCTGATCATATTCCTAATAGTTTTGGATCTGGTTGTAATTATTGTAATTATTTTGATATTGCTAAGATTGGATAAATTGTTTTGGATAGTAGATGTCAAGGAGTTAGTATGTGTTATTATAAATCTATTCTTATTTAGTTTATTGCCATTGTTATTGTTGGATTTTTTTACAGTAAGTTTAAATCCTGTACAAGGCCCGGAGGCCACTCGAGGTAATTTATATGGACAAGAGGGGAAGATAATGGTTGACTCTAGACTTGAACAGGTTAAGATTGTAGTGATCGGGAAAATATCCTCTTCTGATTCATATGGACAGTGATTCGTGGGAAGAAGTCACCGACGAAATACAGTGGGAATCTGGGTGGTTTGCTACTATTTAAGTGGCATGGCGGGTCCTAGCCATGAAGGTCAGACCTGGTGGGAGAAGGAGATGCAGTTCGTCTGAGCACTTTCCATGGAAGTAGAGATAGAGTAGTGACAGGCTCGCCGCATCCTGCCTGTGAGGGAGAGAAGTTGGAGGCTGGAAAATAATTCTTCTCCCACAAGAACTCGGAGACACTTTTAAACTCTGTCAAGATTGGAAAGTGAGGTTAGGGCAATTCCTGCCCACATATGGCAAAGTGCTCCATTTTTGGCCTGATCTGGCTCTTATAAAGGTAGAGAACAGTACGAGGAGACAGGTAATTACTAGAGATGTACAGGGAGTCTATCATTTTACCTGAATCTTCAGCGATGGTCGTATATCGGAATTCCATTTGAGGTCGAGTGTGAGTTTGAGGCTCAATATCCTCTCGACGCACGGGACCTCCTCGAGGGAAATCCGTCTATCGTGACTGGCAGTAGTCAGGGGTCTGATCGGCGATGATGGAATATAACTAGTTTGGTTTTAGAGGCATTGAATGTAACTAGCCAGTTTTTCCCCGTTGGATAGTTAGTATTAGATCAGAAGAGAGGTCAGCTTCCAATCTCTGATCGGTAATAATTTTAGAGCTATATCCGTATATAATCGTATCATTGGCATAGACGTTTACAAATGATCGGTGTATATTCTTATGTAAATCAGAAAAAGGGTTGATCTGAGAAGTGGGGTGACGCCTGCGCGGAGGACTGGCCGTTAATAACTACCTTTAGGGATCTACCTGGTAGGAAGGATTTTAATAATAAAAACCTTCCAGTGATTCCATAGCTTGAGAAATTGTGTAGCAAACATATGATTTCATTATAGTGGTGAAGGCTTTGTGTAGAACCAACCATAATTTTTGAAGGCCGAATACAGAGACCTGATGCACTACGTGCCACAAGGTCCCCAAACGACACCTCACAGGTTTTGAATTCAGAGTTGTTCTTCTCCTAGACCAGTTGCCATCCCAGGATATAGAATCCAGTCTGTTCTGCTATTTACCCATAGTTGGAGTGAAAAGAAGATTAATACCTTTCACAAGGGTATTAGCATGTAAGTGAATGTAATGGATTCGATTGGAATATGTATGGGTCTGCATGTTCATCGATTCATGTCACCTACCTTTTTAAAATGGTTGAGAAAATATTCTTGAACAATGTAATGTAATTTTTTTGTATATTCAGAAGGATGCAGGAATATGAAATGAAAACAAATGAAAAGTAAATCTCAAAGACATATGGTTTAATTGGAACGAAAAAATAGTGTCTTGTACATAGAGAATTTAAAACTGAAATACAAATAAATCGTTTGAATTGTATAAAGAAACGGATAAAAAATAACCAAGTAACATGATCATTGCCCTAAAGCTTTGATTAAAATCAAAAACATGCATGGAACTTTGGTATTGCCCGTCGAGCAATTAATAATTAGTTTACATTATCCGTATAATGTTTTAATCATTGTTTTAATCAGTGGTTAAGCTGACGTATTGATGTCTATGGTAGGTTTGCCGATCAATAGCAGATATGAATTATAAAAAATAAACTATTAATTTGAAGTTCCAGAAACCGAAATAGTACAGCTGATATAATTCATCAGGCTTACAAGATGGCGATAAGTTCAGTACGTAGTTTAAAAATGTTAAGTTCCGGAAGTCCGCAATCTCAGGTAGATGATGAATGGGAAACAGGAAGAGCATGGTTGCTTAGAACCAGTTTCAATATCACAACACAACAAAACAGTCCCTGAGAAGGCTGGAGGGAAATGGGTGGTAAACGTTTTAATAATAAAAAAACCCAACAAAGACAAGGAAAATAGGCCAAACCTCACCGAGAATTTCCACATAGAAATTATCCCCGTTTATCACCAAACTTACCATTTTATTCAGATTTCTTATCAATGGCAATTTTTTCGTTTTTATAAAAAGGGACAAACGTTAAAACCACTATATTGCAATTTATTTGTCAACTCGAATCTGATAGTTTTCATTCGTTCTCTTTACTATGTTCAGGTTATATTTCAGCCTTGGTTCTTTTTTAAATTTCTATCCGTGTCCCAGATGAAGATCACTGATTGAACTGTTACCATATATAAAAAAAAAGAAAAAAAAAGGGTTTGATGAGAAGCAAGTGACACTATCAATCTGCTTATCGTAAAATATTTCCCAATTCACAAGTGTCCGAATTTATCCGTAAACTTTTGATATTACTCTCAATCGAATGACCTTTTTGCTTTCTCAGCTTACCCCCGAACTTGATATCTGACTGTCATCAACAAAACCCGAATCTGAGCGACCGGTGAAGAAAAGTTCTCAACTGTCCCATATACCACTCGTCTATCTTCTCTGCATACAGATAATTTGCCACCAAAGTATTTGTTCCAACAATATGCGTCCATTTTGACGCTTCGCACAATGTATCTTTTTCTTTTTCTTTCTTTCTTTTTCTTTCTTTCTTTCTTTCTTTCTTTCTTTCTTTCCACATGCATAATTTGTTTACTCTTTCTTTCTCCCCGTCATAGGTATGGCGATAAACTACATCCGCGTTCTGGATAAGACGATAAACTACAACCAACAGCAAGGCCTCTGATCAGGAGGTTTTGAGGAGCGTGAAATGACCTTTTAATTGTTGGTGTTCCCAAGTTCCCCCTGACCCGGGGTGGTAGCATCTGTTAGGGTCCCAGCTATGCGCAAATAGTAAACCCCCAAACTGGGGTCAAAACACTATGAAAGTGTAAAAATAGGTTTTTAATACCAGAAATGCTTTGTAAAAAAAATTATTATCAGCAATACATTTTTAAAAAACAAATATTACCAGCAGTACATTTTTTGAAAAAATATTACCAACGAAGGAAAATTCTTACCAGAAATAGATTTTTGAAGGAAAAAATATAAACAGAAATGGATTTTTGGAAAAAAAATATTACCAACAATGAAAATTTTGTCGGCATTAAATAACCCATTGAGGTTGATATACCGTAAAACAAACCAATCTCTTAATCACTCTCTTTCTTTCTCCGTCTCTCTCTCTCTCTCTGTGTTGTCTCATCAGGATGGAAGCGATCATGTCTCTCCAAAAATTCCACAGTTAAAAGAACAAGTTATGTTAGAGAAAAGAGAAGTAAACTCTCAGATTTTGTTTTTTTTTTATTTATTTTTGCTACAATTATACCATTTATTAACATATTAACGTTTGATGAACTCTCTTTATAAACAATTCATTAATGCATTCAATGGGCCGAAGCTGCCCAGTCATCACTTTTCAGTCTTGACAGAATCTAAAAGCGTCTCCACGTCCTTATGGGTGACGAATTATTTTCCACTGTGCAATCCTTTTCTCACAGACGAAACATTGCAAACCTCTCGTTGCTTTATCGCTATTTCCATGGAGAATGTTCAGATGAACTACATTCCTTAGTGCCATCAGTTCTAACTCTGCCCATACCACACACATTGTAACAAACCACCCTCATTCTCTTCGTATACCATTGGTGAGATGTAAGTTCCACTCGAGTAGCGTCTTCCTGCTACTTTGTTGAACCGCGTCCCATGAGGATGCTTCTCCGATCACTACAGTCTTAACTTGTTCAAGTCTTCGGTCAACAGTTATCTTCCCCACGTATCACCATAAACTGTGCCTCTTACTCTGAATAATCATTTTAACAGTATTGTAAATGCGTTGCAAAGAGTATATGACAGACTGTAAAAGTTGATTTTAATATAGAGTTTAAAATCGACAGAATTTGAACAAACATTTTTATTTTCTTTTGTAAAATACCTTTCAATGTCTAATTTGGTTTCGATATTTTTTAATTTTGTATTTTTTAAAATAAATTTCACATAATAAAAAAAACTAGGAGTCACTCATGTTAGAGAGTTACAGTATAAGTTGTGTAACATGAATATAAGATGAGGTAGACTGAAGAAGATAACGAAGGTAGATAACGATTGACCCTTGATTGTCATGATTATGGAACTATCTAAGGGGGAATCTGATTACAATTGGAATAAAGAAGAAATATAGGCGACTCGATTCAGCGGACATGGCATGGCAAACTCCAGGTGTAAACTCCAGGTCTGAACTGGTAGAAATATCTTGTTATATTGATATTAGCCTTGTATTCCAATACTCTCAGTATCCAAGTTTGATTAAATATCAACGGAATTTCTTTGTTAAAGACTTTTTTAATTTATTCTTTCTATATTTCGATAATTTTTTTCGCGTACATATTTAAATGTAAATTGGACGTTAGAATTTTGTTTTTGCGCATTTTGTCGGTTTCTTCATATTCAAGTATCGCGTTTACAGTATAAGTTGTAAATGAATATAAGATGAGGTAGACAAGAAGATAACTAGATAACTTGGTTGTCATGATTATGGAACTATCTATCTTCTGATTACAATTGGAATAAAGAAGAAATATATTGATTCAGCGGACATGGCATGGCAAACTCCAGGTGTAAACTCCAGGTCTGAACTCAGTTATATTGATATTAGCCTTGTATTCCAATACTCTCAGTATCCAAGTTTGATTAAATATCAACGGAATTTCTTTGTTAAAGACTTTTTTAATTTATTCTTTCTATATTTCGGATAATTTTTTTTCGCGTACATATTTAAATGTAAATTGTCACATGTTTGAGTAATTATGGCTGTCGTTAGAATTTTGTTTTTGCGCTATTTTGTCGGTTTCTTCATATTCAAGTATCGCGTTTTCGCGTGATCATGTGAGAGTTTGTGTCTTGTTTTTATATATTATTATTGATATATATCTATGTCTATATTTCTAAGATGAGGTATTGTAATTATTTACAATATGTACATTGTTCGGATATTTGCCTTCATCTTTGTTGTCATATTCAGTTTCGGTTCTTATGCGCTCCGGCCTTCTTCAGGTGATTTGTCCACCATGGTAGATTGTCCTAGTTCCACGTGCCATGCCTCTTCTGGATATCTCAGTATCAGTTATTTCCCTTTAACTCAACTCTCCAAGATATTTGTTCACTTCTACTATGGTCCGGTATTGATCTCACAACATATTCGAATATATATATATATATATATATATATATATATATATATATATATATATATATACTAAGCCTTAATGATATTTCTAGAGCCTTATTGATATTTATTGTATTAAAAATACAATTATGGCACAAGGTCGAAAAGAGGGAAAGGGGTTGAGGCTGGTCTTCACTAACTAATCTTATGCCTAGCTCATCCGATTCACGACCCATTCATACGTTACATTTTGCACATTCACCACAAAAACTCGTCCGTCACCAATCAATCCTTCATACACTATAATAACGCATCCTCTCAGGAAACGCACCCCGAGATTTAAAAATTTAATGATAATAAATATTTTGTAGATAAAAACCTAATATTTGACAATGAGAATGGGGGACGAGACACAAAAGAAACCAAATATCAAACAAGGCAAAATAAATATAACTGATGTTAGTAGGATATATATATATATATATATATATATTCAAACATGTTTTTTGGAACAATCTGGACATATTGTGTCTATTTTAATAATTTTCCTTTCTAACTCTCTAATCAATTTCTTGATGTTGAAATTCATGAAAGAAGGAAGAGCGTATTCAAGCGTATTTACAAAAATCACAACGATCACAGTTACATTAAGTTTTGGCTTAGCAATTCACTACTGAAGATGATCTCGGAGAAGGTCGAAAGTACTTGGAAAAGAAAAAACTACGGAGCCTACCTTAATGAATTTCATCTCAACATGAAGAAATTAATTAGAGAATTAGGATCATTATAAAAATAGACATAATATGTCTAGATCATTCAACGAAAAATGATTGAAGGATGATATGCTGCCTATATATATATATATATATATATATATATATATATATATATATATATATATATATATATAAGGTATGCTATGTTTATGGGTAAAGTGCACACTATCAGGGTTAAAACATACGTCATAACGATTGCGCTTAGCATAAAACAAACTGTCATCTCTGGGTATTGACTCTAATGTCCACTTTAATATATATATATATATATATATATATATATATAGAGAGATATATATATATATATATATATATATATATATATATATATATATATATAGAGAGAGAGAGAGAGAGATAGATAGATAGATAGATATATATATCTGTGTGTGTGTGTGTGTGTGTGTGTGTAAAATATTTTCAGATAAATTGTAGGGTTAGGGTGGGCCTGGGAACGACAGCAGTTAAGAGGTGGTTCCACACTTCTTGAAACCTCCAATCTCCCGATCAGAGGCCATGCTGCCGGATGTACTTTATCGTCATACAGGACTTTCCGTATCAGAAGTATTATAGATGATTATAATAGACTTCAGTTGTTCAAATACCTTTGATGCTGTGTTGCCTTTTTTTAAATACGTTTTGACACTTTAAGTTCATAATATTTCCTTGCTTTTTATACTCAAGCATTCAATAGGTTTATTCAATACCATAATAATTACCACAATAATACCATAATAGATAATTGATTTTAGAAATTTGGAAAACTTAGAATTTAGAACTCTTACCTCAGAAATTAGAATGTGGAATCTTCCACAACAAACCAGCCTTACCTATTTTTAGGAAATGTACTCTTCCTATCTGGTAAGTAAAATTCTACTTTCATACAATATAACAAGTATTCATTGGTCAATCACCTCCAATCTAGCTTGCTGATTGGTCAGTTCCGACCAATCAAATCGCCTGCACGCGACCAATCTGTTTTCCCGCTCATATGCTGGGAGTCACTCAGCGATTATATAAACAGAACACATGTGAAATTTCGAGTAGTAATTACCAAGTTTCAAGATGTAACCGTCACCGACTCCCGTCTTAGTCATTGCTGACCAGACGTTAAAGATAATTACCAACATTCACGAACTCTGAAATCACTCCTGAACTTTTACCAACTTTGCAAACTCACAATTCCAAACTTTCTTAATATGAACTCCGGTACAACTAATACCTAATCAAAGGGACACGACTCTTTCCTACCTTTTCAGTTCGCATTCATGTACATAAATCTAATTGTTATGTTTTGGAATCATTCAGTTCAGTTTTGTATTTTATTCTATGTACTATTTACGTCAAGTATAAATTGCATTGCATTTCACGCATTGTCCATAATCTCATCTTTCCTAGCCCAAGTTAAATATTGGTAACTCAATCAATACAACGATGATAATACAACAGCTACATATTTGATGATCCCGTCGAAAATAAACAACAATGGTAACCCTATCACTACAAGAACTATTACATCTAAATATAAAACTATTTCATCAAAATTTATAATTGCTAACTCATAATTTAGAACTATTACATCTAAGTTCATATGTAATAGTTTATAATTTAGATGTAATACAACTAATAGGAACCTAGAATGAGAGTAACATAATTAAAGTGAAACTTAACTGTTGGTTAGGTCCCGTAACATACTCGTTAAAGTATTGTTCCGTTTTGACTGACTCTCAAGGATAAAGCATGCGAGATCAGATCTCCTCAGAAGCTTTATTTCCCATCCCTGATTTTCATCTAATGATTGTGAAAACGACCCGAGACTTGCGATAAAAAAACAAGCAAATGTAAATAGTTTCCAATTACATTACAAATTGTTGAGACGCTATTTCGTTATCAATTTCGAAGACAAATTTTTCACCTGAACAGGTTAAGTGATCCTAGAATTATAAATTGATGAAATGTGCGACCATAATTATGAAGACAGTCTGTAACTAAACTCGTGCTACAGTTATTTCATTTCTTTATACGCATAAGTATAAAGGTGTGTGTAAATATTCCTAGTGTATTTTATGAACTACAAACTGAATGCATACTTAAGCATTTTTTTATTTCTAAATATTTTACACACATTAAATACACATACACACATACATATAAAATTACACACACACACACATATATATATATATATATATATATATATATATATATATATATATATATATATATTAAATTAACAGCAGATTTATTTTTAACCAGAAATTTTTATTATTTTAAAAGTTATTATGATGAACACTTCGTATTTGAAATAGACGCCCCATCGGACTGCACATTCGAGAAATCCCATTAAAATGCGTTCAGCTTTGTTGGGATTTCCGAAATGCGCAGGCCGGTAGACATAATACACACAGTTTAATAAATAAAAACGGGGCGTCTGTTACAAATACGAAGTATTCACTATAATAACGTTTGAATATCTATCTATCTATCTATCTATCTATCTATCTATCTATCTATCTTCTTCTTCTTCTTCTTCTTCTTCTTATTATTATTATTATAAGACATTAGAATAAACACATATTGAAATCGCTACACTGTAGCTTTCGTGTTTCGGCACTATT
>CAHIKZ030000335.1:2347500-2352500 GCA_903632075.3 Acanthosepion pharaonis | reverse complement strand
TATCAATGATATACTGTGCATATATAATATATATTAAAAAAAATGCATATATAAACATTTTACATATATATATATATATATATATATATATATATATATATATATATATATATATATATATCGTTCCATGATATATATCGAATGAACACAATATATATATATATATATATATATATATATATATATATATATAATAGAAAATTTTGGGAATTTGAATAATCATTCATAGTAATTCATCGTGTCTAGAAGAATCCTCAACAGAATGCAGAAAGCTCTGTACGGCCATTTCGCCCTATTTGGGACTCTTCAAAAGTGTGCATCCACTACCGAGAATCTAACACGGGCCGTTATGATACAGCGCAAGCGTCATACCACTGGACCAACGTGCCTTGGTTAAGAAGAAACTAGACTCAATATACACTAAATACAGGTGGTAATGCTCATCCAAGTATACATAACCCGACGAATAGGGACCTAAGAGCAAGGTCTTCTTTCACCAAGCCACTCACCCCAGGGCATTAGAAGCTGGATCAAGCAAGGATATAGAATTTTTGTGGGATTTGAATAATCATTAATCATCATTCAAGAATGCTTTCTGCATTCTTCTGAGGATTCTTCTAGACTCGATGAATTACTATAAATGATTATTCAAATCCACCAAAATTTCTATGAAAATCAATGAATTACTATGAATGGGAAGAAGAAGACGATGAAATGTTATAAAGTCAAATAGAGATTATGTACATTATTTACAGGCAGACTAACATCCTCATTTTTGTTATTGCCACAACGTTGAAGCCGTTATAACCACCGGCCTATTTCAGATATCTGTCAATCCAGGCAACCTTCAGGGAATTTCTTTATCCTGCAGGGGTAAATTGTTCTCGTTTCGCTATCCAATGTCTAGAGATATCTCATCTTTTCCTTGTCATTTACCACTGCCATGTTTGAACTGCCATTTATTAAGCTTCCATATTTACCAACGCTGTAATCCTCTTGCCTATTGTCCCGTGTGACAATCGTGAAGCTAGAACTTGAAGCCTTAAACATAATGTTATTATTGATTTCTCCATTTAGGCTTCTATTGCAGTCTTGTTTCAAGCTTAGCTCCCTATATCGCCGCTTCTCTTTCTCACTTCTGCGGCTGAAGTCTTCCTACAATTTTTCTCCTTCTTTCCGTATGGTATTAATATATATATATATATATATATATATATATATATATATATATAAATTTACCAAGCCTACCAAGGAAACCATCATAGATTAGCATCTATATTAATCTGTTCGATTATCCAGTGTTCTTTCCTATCTAATATTTTACTTCGAAAAAGGGGTGGGTTACCAACGTTTTCCATCTATACATGATCAGCCATACTTGATTTAATTGTCTCATCGCTAATTACAGCTTTTCAAAGTTCCTCCAACCTAATCCAACGCATGACATACTTGATGAATAAATCCCGGCATCCCGCTCCCACCCTTACACCGTAGAAACTCTCAAATGTAGCCGTCTCTTCTACTCCAATAGCTTCATACCTCGCACCTCTCACCAGTGGAACACCCTCCCCAGTTACTGCTTCCCTGAAGGCTATAATCTCCAACTATTCAAATGTAATGTCAAGCGACATCTCCAGTTACCTTGATCTACCCACTATCCTTCTCCTCATCCTTTCTTCTATCACTCCTATCTGCTCTCGCTCCAAATCTTCCGCAACCCCATGCATCCTAGTGGCTTCACGCCTTGCTTGGGGCGTAATGCTTAAAAAACCCCAAAAAACTTATATATATGTAGAGAGAGAGAGTGAGACAGATATTTAGAGAAAGACAGCATGGATAGATAGAAGGAATCTGAGATGGATAGAAAGAAACGAAAGAAAATTTGTTCTATTTTACGGCTTATCAACACCTCGTGGGTCATTTAAAGCCTGGACATTGTTATATTTCATAATTTTGACCAATGGAAAGAGAGAAGAAATCGCCGAGAGAAGTGTGGAAGGCGTGATAAATTTTCTTTTATTAATGAAAAGTCGCCTGAATATCTAACATAATCCAGAAATCAGTCCAACTGCTCTTATGACGTTACAAAAGCTAGCTTTACAATTTTCCTGTTGACATTTACGCTCAGCGAACAGCTGGGCAAGTCGAGCAAAGGTCGTACCTAAAACAGTCAAAATTGTTCTTATAATTGTATTTAGTACTAAATGCCTTGCAAAGCCGGACATTAGTGAAACTATTTCCGCTTGCTTATCGCGATAACATTAATAGAGAATGTTACTTATGTAATCAACATCAAAGAGATTGATTTACTCTGACTAAATGTATGAACTACACATCAGTAAGCTGTTATGGTATCGCAATAACAAAAACGATTCAGTATGAACCCGAGCTAATATATATATATATATATATATATATATATATATATATATATATGTGTGTGTGTGTGTGTGTGTGTGTGTGTGTGTGTTTCTTATTACTATAAATGTTTTTAGTGAATACGCGTGTTTCAGTTGCTATCTCGGTTTTTGTTTTAATTTATTAAACAGGGAACTTACTAACAACCGGCCTAAATTGAGATGTCCTACTAAAGAAAAATTGTACCACCGACAGAAATCGAACCTCTAACAGTTCGGCCGCCGAGTTAACATGGGGGATCGAGGTTATAATTATCTATTTAGGAACGCATGTTTTTATCGTTCGGAATTCTGCAAATCTGCATTTGCTAGCTTCAGTTTCGTACCGGAAACGTAAACAACAGTACTGTTTGAAAGGATTTTTAATTCGACATGATTACTCATTACTATAAGCGTTATTTTTAGTGGGTATACATGTTTGTTCACTATTCAATAATAATAAAAATGGGATAGCGACTCAAACACGGGTAACAACAAAAATAATGGTTATAGTCATAAGAAATAATGTCGGATTAAAAAATACTTTCAAATATATATATATATATGTGTGTGTGTGTGTAAAAATATATAGAAAATAGGAAAGAACTCGTTAGGTAAATAATCCAAAGTTCTTTAGTATTTTTGTTATTATTTTTTAAAAATAGTGCTCGATACAAAAGTAGAGCATAAATATAATTATTTATTTAAAAATATGATTCCAACGCTACATAAGAGTTCTCATGTTTCAAAACAAGAGCCGAAAACTTCAATATAATTATTTGAATTAAATAGAATATAGGTTTTTACATGTGGACAAAAACAATTACTCACTACAAAGATGCATTCTTGTTTCGATGTCAGTCGAGATGCAATAAGGCATCGAAACAAGAATGCCTCTTTGTTGTAGTAATTGTTTTTGTCAAAATAAATAATTATTGCTCTACTCTTGGTATTGAGCCCTCTTTTGAATTTATGCTGTGAACATTAGAATTTACATTATTCTCGTTCTTATTACATCTGGATATATATATATATATATATATATATATATATATATATATATATATATATATATATTAGGTATATTTTGGCATCATGTTTTCATTAAGACATATCTTATTTAATAATTTAAACAGTTTTTGTCTAGTTATTTTTAATAGGATCCTGTCATAATTTAATTTTTAGATGAACACAACAATTTTGTCTTAGAAAAATGATGAACATGATTTGTTTCTTAAGAAAAAAGGCCCTGATGAAAGTACTAGAATATGCATCAACATGGTAATTTTATTTCTTCCTTTAATAATGATACTAAGAAACTTGTAATTACGAGAGGATGTTATTAAAAATAAGTAGACAAAACTTGTTTAAATTATTTAATGAGATGTCTTTACTCATATATATATATATATATATATATATATATATATATATATATATATATATATATTCTATTCTAACCATGTTTCAAAAATAGAAGCTATTAAAATTATTAGTTCCATTTCATTCTCAAGCGAATTCGCTTTGAGGATGAAATGACTAATGCTTTTAATTTAATTGCAAAATTAAATTTGGAGCTTTTAGCTTCTATTTTGAAACATGGATAGAACTGTGTAGCGGAAAAACATATTTTAAATCAATTAATAATATATATATATATATATATATATATATATATATATATATATATATATATATATATATATATATATATATATATATATAAATATATTTAATAAACTTTTAGGTGGGTTCCTCGCACCAAACAAGGACAAAGGTTCATAAAAAATATATCCACAAATCCTTCGTTATTGAGTTATTAAAGAAAGTTTTACGGTAGATGCCACTGTGTTGTCACGTAGACCGGGTTACATTTGTCATTGGTATACTATTGTGGCTAGTCTGTCTTCAACGTTTAACGTATGCAGTAGTAAATTTACAATGGACACGCACTGTAGATTCTGTTCAAACATGAAACAGACTCTCGCTACTTGACCTCAATGCCCACTTTTATATTTACATACTATCTATCTCTGATATTGAGCATATTTACCCATAAGTATAGCATACCTTAAAGCTATATTTTATCACACACACACGAACGCGCGCGCACACACACAAACACACACATATATATATATTTGGCATATATTTTGGCAGCGTGTTTTCAATAAGATATTAAATAATATAGACAAGTTTTATTTTTAATAGGATCCTATCATAATTACGGACAAGTTCAATTTTTAAGCTTGAAATGAAAACGTTCATGTACTGTACAATTTTTAAATTTTATTATGTAGACACATGCAAACGTCAAGGATGCAACTAAATTATTGAACTGTTTAAATATCTAAATAAAGTAAAAACTATTTAAAACACGCTATTTAAAACTACTAGTTAAAACCTAGATATTATAAATTATCTATTGTAAACATTTAAAAACATTTGTGTAGTATTCACAATTAATTTTTTTAATATAGATAGTTTCAAGAATTTTTAGTTTATATTTATTATTTTCATGAAAAATTATAGATGTATTTTCAACAAGAATTTTCCTAAATTGCGAATGTGGACAGTCATGCTGTTGTAAATGTTAGATGCATC
>CAHIKZ030000335.1:2240000-2342500 GCA_903632075.3 Acanthosepion pharaonis | reverse complement strand
AAGAGAGAGAGAAAGAGGCAGATGGTAAAGAGAGAGAAAGAGAGAGAGCGAGAGAGAGAGAGAGAGAGAGAGAGAAAGAAAGAGAGGGGGAGAAAGAGAAAGAGAAAAGAAAATAACCAAAGTGAGAAAAAATGAAAGAGAGGGTAAATAAGGGGAGAGATTTGAAGGAGAGATCAGAGAAAAGTGAGAGAAGGGAAGAGAGGAAAGAGAGGTGATAGCATAGAGAGAGAGAGAGAGAGAGAGAGAGAGAGAGAGAGAGGTGAGAGAGAAGGGAGAGGAGAGCAAGGAGAGAAAGCGAAAGAGGCGAGGGAGGAAGAGAGAGTGGTGCGAGAAAGGTGAAAAGGAGAGAAAGGGGTGAAGGAAGAAGAGAGGAGAGGAGAGAAGGAGAGGGAGGGAAAGAGAGGAGTGAGGGTTGAGAGAAAGGAGAGAAAAAGAAAGAGAGGTGAGAGAGAGGATGACGATAGAGAAATTTATGAGGGAAATAAAGAGTGGGAGGGAGTGTTTCTACCTGACTATTATAGTGAAATGTGCTCTTTGACTTTCATCTGTATTTCGATAGATATTGCTACTTTCGAAGAAGCAATTTATTTATCATCACTTTTATGTGAAGTGTGGAAATTGGAATGTCTATCATAGATATATATATTAAATGAATCTAATTGCATAAACTTGAGTGTCCCTTTACTTCGTAAACGTCACTGGAGTGCAAGCACAAATACTCGCGTAGTAAAAGGATTCCAAACTCATGAAGCAAACCAACGCGTTCCGAGCAGGGAATCAGTTTTCGGATATTATATTGAATGACTATTAAATGCTTGATTGGACAATAATAAATTTGTCGCAAAAACGCAACTTCTTTTACGATTCATTTTATTTACTAGAGTAAAACTTTGCATAAATGATTAGCGTAAACTCAAAACTTTCTTTTGTATGTGCCTGGTCACAGCATCTGTATCAAGTGCTGTAAGCTTGAACATGCGGATGGTGCAATGGGTAAAAACAAGGAAGTGGAAATGGGAGAACCGAGTTCCAATCCCAGTGGGGTTCGTTATATTTGCTTAAATGCAAATATCCTTAGGAAATGTAGGCATCCAGCTCTCCTCCACTACCTATGTACTTGGATTAGTAAAATCATTATTATCACCATAAAATTCTTACAAGCTAAAAATCTTTCCTGACTTTAAATAACCTAAAAAAGTTGGATAAGCCCTAAAAAAAAAAAAAAAAAAAAAAAAAAAAAAAAAACAAACAAAAAAAACCCCAACAAATTACTCAATAAATAAAAGAAATTATTCCTATGTAAACAGTTTCGTAACGTCTGTCTGAAAAGAATCAATACATATTAACGGAAAAAAAGAATTAGTGCAAAGTCGCCTTAGTCTTCTTTAATCCTCTTAGCCCACCCATATATCCCAGTGTTCCTTCCACTTTCTAAAGAATTCTTAAAAATCCTTGATCAGGACTGCCATCAGCTGTCTTGCCAAGTTCTGAAATTACCTCTATTCCAACACTGATTTAAGAATATACAAATGACATAAGTCGTAGAAAAAAAAAATGCGCGGAATGTCATTTTGAATGAAATCGTTCCATAGTATACAAACACATTCAATGCCATCTCGCTGCCAACTGGGTAACTGAACAGAAGAGTGCTTCTTTACATATGTGCAGTAAAATCTAATCTGAGAGATTTCCAATTTATATTAAGGCTAGTTCTTACTGAAAGATCTTGTAATGAGCGCTACGAACCAAAATCTTTTGTGTGGAAATAGAGGCAGAGGTTTTTCTAAGGAAGAAAACAGCCAAATATAACTTACAATGTCTTGAATCATTCTCTAAACGTAAATTTCTCTGCGTAGAACTTAGTGCGTGTCAAAGTCTTAGAGTAGCAACAGATTGCGAGGTTAGCTTGCTACCCATAGCTCCATGGTAATACAACCTTGCAAAATATATCTCAGGTTCAGCATCATGGTCGTTGAAGAAGTTTAGCCATTTTTATGAAGGTTTAGTTGATGATGCCATGTTCCTTACGAATACTGGGAATCATAACTCTCCACAACTTCCTATCGTTATTAGCACTGTTCGACCCCTTACTATCAATTCTATTTCCTGTTCTACCATCCATTTACACAAGCTTGTTAGGTCGGTTATTCTCTGTTCCCCTATGCTCCTCTTACCTTCAATATGCCTTGTGAGTGTCAAATTCTCCAAATCATCTTTCCTTATTATGTGCCCCAGAAATATCAACGGTTCTATCTGACTCTAAGTACAAGTATTAGTTTCATTTCCATTTTATGTAAAACTTCCTTGTTGCTCAAATACCCTGTCTATTGTATTCTCAGCACCTACTTTAGAATCATATACCCGTTGCTTCAAGTCTCCACTGCATCTCTGAAGAAATTGTTTAGCATTCATTAACATTTAGGAAAATTTATATTACATAGCAGTTGATTACTCTTTTCTTTGTTTCTAGTGTAATTTTTCCCATGTCGTAATATTTTGCTTAGCTTTTGGAAGGCAACTTTCAATATTCCAATAAGACTTCAGACTCTGTGTCACATTTTTCGTTGCCATAGTTTCTGTACTTTATCTTGACATTTTTAATTTGTAGCTCGCATCTTAGGCAGTATCTTTTGCTAACTACCATACATTCTGACTTCTTATAATTGATGTTAGTTTTATAGAGTGATTTAAATATTCGTATTTCTGAAAGCTTTTAATTGAAGCCAATACTAAACTTGGAATGAATGCCTGCCGGGAAAGATAAATACATTAGGAGATTCTGATTGGCATATAAAGTAGAATTTGGGATAGATAGACTGATAGTGTATTTCACAGTTTATAAGACGCCCCGATGCATTAGACCCCCCCCCACAAAGTTTTGAAGGACGAAATCGGCAAAAATGTTTTCCTTTTACTTCATAGCCGTATCCTCTATCTTCAATTTTTCGCACTGAATAGCATATTTCTCGCATGAAAACCTGACTAATCATGGCAAATTCATCACAGACCTAGAAGTACTGAATTTACGGTAACTATTTAGAATGTAATAATTATAAGAGAATTTAACCCCCGTCATATTCCTGGGTATGACGATAAACTATATCCAGTAGCAAGACCTCTGATCGGGAGATTGGAGGTTTTGAGGGTCATGGAACCACCTCTTAATTGCTGTTGATCCCAGGTCTACCTTGACCCGGGGTGGTAACAGCTGCTAGGGTCCCTGCTGTGGGAAAATAGTGAACCCCCTAACAAAACTAAAACACTATGAAATTTTAAAAATACGTTTTATAGTAAAAATATCAGCAATACATTTTTAAAGCAGAATCACTAACAATACATTTTATAGCAAAATAATCAACGACACGTTTATCTGTAGTTTTAAGTCATAAAACTGTATTTAAAATATTTAGATTTCTGCACTAAATAACCCATAGAAGTCGATATTCCGCTAAACAAAATCAACCAACCAACTCCCATCACTGACCTTCGATTTATAAGACGCGTGTTTTTTTTACATATTTCATAAGAATAAATGTGTCTTATTAGCAGCAAAATATGTTAGATAAGATTTTTATGAAAGAAATGATACGTGCAAACGAATATATCCTTGTTTGAGAGGCTACATTTCAAATCTTTAATGTCATCGCTAGCCTTGTTTTCTAACATTTTAAACAAAATGTATTACCGTATTTGACGGCATATAAGGCTCTCTTTTGAAAAAATTCCCCTGTGTCTTATATGCCATATGTAGGTTTACTAATTTTACTAATTACTAATTTTTTCTTGATTTGCCTTGCTGAAATTGGGGTGCGTCTTATACACCCGTGTGTCTTATATGCTGTCAAATACGGTAATTATTTTTGTCTTCATAATTAAATATTTCTTCCTCGCTCAGTTTTTATTAGATTGTCACATATGAAATGTATTTTTTATTGCCGCCTTTTGACAAAAACTGACAAAGGTTTATTGGCATAAATCATTATTTTCCCGCTTGCTATTGATTTTCAGGTGGTTGTTTCCATAAGATGGAAGATGATGGAAGATGTTTCCATAAGATGGTAGGTGAGTTGGATTGATTGAAAGACAAGCAAATATTTAGAAACAGTTTCAAAAAATTCATATAACAAAATAAATATGATTTCAAAATTTAAAATATTATTATGGATTACTTGTAATTATTTACATGAATCCTGGTATAAAAAGTTATAAATAATTATTGACTGATTTTATCACTGTGATATTTTTCATATTATATCAACTATTAACAATATAGTAACTGAAGTCCGCAAATTGGAGAAGAATGTTATCAATGATAATGTTCTGAATCCGCGGTTATCTCCCTTTAACCATCTCTCTGTTTTTTTTTAATCTTTAAATATAATTTTCATTATATAAAATTTGGTGTGGCGCTAGCAAATTTTCATTCTGAAAATGTGTCCAAAGGAAGAAAGGTTGGGAACTACTGGTCAGAATAGAGATGAGTTGATTCTGCTTCATGATAATGCGTGTCCTTGCACTTCACGGTCCATCGTTCAAAAATTGAATTTTAGAAATTTTTTTTAAAATCATCCTGATCTGGCATCTAGTCTACGGTCGCGTTTTCACAGACGTGCCGTAGCTTCCCTCTGTCACTACCATAAGCATTTTTCACGGCAACTGTTCCAACGAGTTGCTTTCTCTGGTTCCCAAACTTTATGAATTTAAGCCAGCTACTAGGTTGGTATCTCGGTCCCACCCTTTCACTGTCGAAACGGTTAAATGTAACCGTCTCTTCTACACAAACAGCTTCTTCTCTCGCACTTCCCGGCTGTGGAATTTTCTTCCTCTTACTTGCTTCCCTGATAACTATAATCTTCAAATATCCAAGTGTAATGTCAATCGATATCTTATGATACCTTGATCTTGTTCCCCCCGTCCTTCTCTTTATCCTCTCCCCAAACACGCTTCTCTACACTCTGTAACCCCTTGCGTGCTAGTGGCACCCCTGCCTTTCTTGGGGAGAAATGCTTAAAAATGTTCACCCCAAGCAAGGCGATAATGCCACTAGAATGCGAGGAGGTTGTGGTATAGGGAGTGAAAGTTAATGAGAATGAGAGGATTTAAGATGAGGAGGATTGAGGTAAGGCCAAAAAAGGAACAGGCCTCAAGATGGCAGATGATGGCGATTGACATTGCATTTAAATTTTTGGAGATTAGAAGCAAGAGGAAGGCCGAGAAAAATACTGTTCGTGTAGCATCTATTTGCCAATCTAGTAGCACGCTTAAATTCATGTAATCGGAGCAACAGGAAAAAAAGATAGTCCGTGCAGTTACCATGAGAATATTTGTAGAACAGACAAAGGGAAAGCAAGTCACGTCGGTGAGAACGTGACTGGAGACGAGATGCCTAGTCAGGATCGATTGTATTACAGACCCTTTTCTGGATTTTGCCAAGAATCATGAGATGCAAAGTAGGAGCACCAGGCCAGGTATGGCAGCAGTATTCAATACACTGACAAATGGTAGATTTATAAAAGTACAAGATGGATTCTGACGAGAAAATTTTTTGGAACGACATAGGAAACCAACCTTCAACACAGCAGACGTAGCAATTGATTCGATATAGTCGGTCCACTTCATGTCAGTGAATAATGTGAGGCCAAAAATATGTAGAGTATTACTCTCCTAGAGGTTAGCATTAGCCATCCTGACAGTAGGCAGGTTCTCTGTGGTGACTAAATGAAAGCAGTTTTATCTTGGATGCTGCCTTGATTATGAAATTTGGGCGCATTCATATCATTCACCAGACATCTCTCTCACTGATTTAAACAATTTTAAATTTCCATATGCAATAGAAGATTCTTTTATAGTGAAGAAGTAGTCGAAACATTTTAATAATTTGTCAAGGAAAAAAACGAAGTGTTTCGTTTTTAATATGATAAATAACTTAAAGTTCAGTTAGAAGAAAACCGTAGAACAAAAGTGATTTTGATTTAATAAAAGGTCATTTTGATTGCATGAAACTTTTCATAAAAAACATTTCATATTGGACAACTTAATACTATTTAAACTGAAATAAAATAAATACATATTACTTTAGAATGTTGGCGTTTTAAAATTATAGAATGCTCTTTTTCATCAGATATTGTCTGATTGCCGTTTCACATTTAGAAAGATATTTCACAGGAACAATTTTATTCCACCCACCGGATTGATTTATATTATTTCATGTAGATAATTAAATTCCTGGAAATTGAAAACTTGTTCGTTGCGTTTTGACTGTTTTCGGCTATAGACAAGCTAGCCTGATAGGTTATTCCCTCCAATAATATTATCAATAAATAAGCAGCCTGTTAGGTTCAGCTTTGACCTCTCAATTATTGCTGCTTTTTAGAGAAAAGCGATGGCTACCGCTTTGTAGGTTGTTAGCGACGTCAATCGACTGTGATAGGATCTATTAATGACGCGTATCAAAGGCCGGCAACTTCAGGTGATACTTTGTCGCACGACTGTCGCTTGAGTGGCGCATCTGACGAGTTGCATCTGAAGAAAAATATTTTGCGGCATCCATTTTGCTTGAGTTTTGAAGTGACAGCGAAAGTATCGGCCGCATCCGTCGTGCCAAACGACGGGAAGTTGGCGGCTGCGACGCACAACTCGGGTGAAAAGATGTCGTCTGCACAAACGCGTGCATTGAAGCATGGCCGCCATTGATCCTAATTGGAGCGTTAAAAGACGAGAATGCGTTAAATGCGCCTGTAATACTAGAGATAAGTAAGCGAAGAGCAGAGCGACTTAACGCTAATGTGTCCCCCTTAAAAGAAGCAGGCCATTTAGCTAGAAAATCACCCTTTCTCGGTGGATGGACGATCATCAAAATGCTTTTAATAACATAATTGACTTGAGTAATTGGGCGACAGGATTGTTTCAAGATGTAAAACTGAGCAGGTGTGTACGGCGTGTGCCTGCGTACACGTGTGTATTTGCAGTTTTCACGAGTAGTCGACCATGATGTCTGTTATTCATAAAATGTATAAGCATTCTTCTTGTATATGTGTAGGTGTGTTTTATTAATTACCGCTTCATATTTATGTTTGTCTATCTGCGTGTGTCATTGCCGATGTGCTTGTTTTGTTACTGTTAATGAGCATAATACATAATAGTTGACAGTAGAATTAATGTGTACGCATTATTCGTCTAACAGCGTTCTTATCTATCTATATATCTATCTATCTATCTATCTATCTATCTATCTATCTATCTATCTATCTATCTATCTATCTATCCCTGTAAGTTATCATCATTGGAACATTGACAAAATAAATTTTTCTGTCTCTAGAAACATTCATGTACTTTTAAAATCAGTTGCCTATCTATCTATCTATCTATCTATCTATCTATCTATCTATCTATCTATCTATCTATCTATCTATCTATCTATCTCGTCAGCTACCTGTTTCTGTCGATCATCGTCTTTATCTATCTATCTATCTATCTATCTATCTATCTATCTATCTATCTATCTAAATTTTGTATAAATATAAACAGTATATGTTGTAAGATACTTGTTGAACTTTAGCAATTTGACAAAATCCATAGCATTAGAAAGAAACAGGCGAAATTTCTGGGCTAACATTGTGCGTAAAGTGGGCCTGGAGAATTTGATACTCACATGACATTCTGAAGGCAAGAGAGACTTAAGGAAATAGGGAGTAACCTACTTAACAAATCTGTGTAAATGCATGGCAGAACAGTGGTTGAGTAAGATGTTAAGCAAATATTGCTTAGAGTTGCAAAAGATAGGAAAGTGGAGAGAGCCATGATCGTCCACGTCTTGAATATACACTACACATAAAAAAGAAGTCATATCTTTATCTCACGTTGCTTTTTCTCTTTTCTTGCCAGTCATTTTCAAACTGATTCTTCTTCTTCCGCCCTTAAGCGTGGAAGAAGTCGTTAGGGCGCCGACGTGCTGAGCTGCCCACAATTTTCCTCCATCTGTCGTAGTCGTGTGCGAGTGCCTTGGTCTTCACGAATGGTTTCTTGATGGGCTAATCAGGTTGCGTGTCTTGGGATTTTTAAGCTGGCGGAGCCCATCCCTGTCCAGGTTAGACCACAGCCGACGTCCTCATGTAGCAGTTGTAGTTCATTTGCATCGAGGAGCTCCTTCGCGTTAACACCACTGGAACCATCACATGAGAGATGGTATCTATCACTGGTTGAGAACCAATGATGCAGCGTGCCAAATGTACTACCTTTATCCATAGCCCACTATGCTATATATATATATATATATATATATATATATATATATAAATGCAAGTTATGTGCCATGCGTGATACACACTGCGGTAGACCAGTTGCCATCCAAGGCTAAAGAACCCGGTCTGTCCTGTTATTTACCCATAACTGGGGGGGGGGAGAAGAGTATTAGCACGTAAGTGAATGTAATGAATTCGAACTCGGCTCTCCGATTCCTTAATCAGAACCGCTATCCATTACTCCACTTTACTACTACAAAATTGCACATTTTGTTTCGACGTTTAACACGTCTCATGAGGTAGTTAACATCAGTAGTTAACAATGATGGTTACTATCATTGTTAGCTAAACAAAATATGCAATTTTTTAGTAGTAACTTGCATGTTGTAATGTAACAGTTTATAATAAATATTTATTGTTCTGCTTTTGTATTGAGCCCTTTTTTAAATTAATGTTATGAACGTTTGAATTTTATTCTTTTCGTTCTTTTACATTTTGGTATACATACATACATGCATACACGCACACATACATACATACATACATACATACACACACACACACACATATATATATATATATATATATATATATATATATATATATATATATATATATTGGATGTCAGAGTGAACAGTTAGTCATCAAATGTACAGTATTAAGTTGATGTAAATCTATCTCTTGCCGATTTCTCTCTCTGTTTAGTCCCAATGAGCTACTATTTACGATTGGAAGAATATTTATAGCGGAATATTCATTTTCGTGGTCAAAAAATAAGCAAGAAAATAATAATTCTGAAGTTAACAGTAATGTGGGGAATAAACTATTTGCATATCTTTTGCAATAATTTTAGCATTTAACAAATAAAACGGTCAGATAACGGTTTCCTATGCTCGTAAGTCAGCCGTTGAAATATAAGACAACTCGCAGTATGGAAAAAGAGTTGTTTCAATGAACAGTTTGAATGCTTAGGGTTTAGGACACACAATCAAAATATTAATGGTAGTGGCCTTATCTTATTTGTAGCCTGATTGTTGATGATTCATAACAAACCTCAATCAGCTTACATCTTTTATTGTTAAAACCAGAAGATATCTTTACAATCTACTGTACAACTAAAAGGAGTATTTTTTGCGGACTTGACAGCAAGAACAATACTTTCGAACAAAAATTACCTGATCATATGAGGTACTCCTAAATTTAAGGTCATTAATTACGAATAGTTTTAAATTAATTACCGTTCACCTGGCATTCTGAGTTCTCCCTACTTTCTAACTGTTACTTTTCTGATAGTCATAATAAAAAATAATATTCTCTAAATAGAATCTGAGATCATGAGAAAAACCTTTTCTATATAGATCGTTTGAGTACACATTATTTGAAAACATAAAAATAGGGATCTCCAAGAATGTACTAAAAAGAGGATAAACGATGAAAAAGAATGCACAAAACATAAAACAACTTTATCGTAAAAATCTTTGTGTTATTATTAAGATGAAAGATCAAAAGATGTTTTTATGTAAAAAATATTTTTTTCAATTCTTTTACAACTCTAGAAATGTTGGCTAAATATTTTGTTTTTCTGATGTCAACGCGGGATCATAAATTTGTACGAGAATTTTGAGTGTCTTTAACCGTGAAAAACATTGATTTGAAAGTTCTTGCAAAAATCAGATAATTGTTGGTTTGAAATTAAACTTTCAGGACTTATTTTATGTGTATAAAGATGTCGATTTTTGTAAATATGGATGTCCATACACGACATTATCAGAAAATAAGAGCGACATTTATAGAAAATTTAGAATTTATTGGTAATTTTCTAACATTTCCTCAACAATCGTTATCGTAAGACTATAAATACAAAGTACCTAAAATTCAATAAAATATTAGATTGCTTAGAATATTTTTATAACTTTTTAAAAATTATTGGATAGCATTCATTTCGTATTCGTTAAATAATTTTTTACAATTATGTACACCTTATTTACATTTTCCAAACTTTAGGCTGTCGATAGTTCTGTCACCACCTCATAAATATACTCACTTCATGCTGAAAAGGATGCTTTTCAGCGATATTTTAAACTAAATCAATATTTATTTCAATTCAGATTTTATTAAAGTTTAAATTAGCTAATTTAACATATTTTATTTTTGAATGTTTTTAATACAGAGAATTATTCTGTATTAACAGATTTGTCAACATGGACAATTTTATAGTTTTTACTGATGATCAGAAAAAGATTATTCCAATAAATTTAAATTTGGTTTGAAATAATGCCAAGTATTTTGCGTATTGAAAATATTAGGTTGGAATTATAAATAAAATAAAAGCTTCAAGAAAGATTTTTAATTTTTTTAAACGCATTTTAAAACTTAGTATCGCTTTTCTGAAGGTACGTAAGTTATATTAAATTACCTAAATCATTTTTAATTGGAATAAATAACAAGAGGATTTAATCAATAATAGCGATTATGACGTAGCTTTGTCAATATGGCCAATTTTAGCTATTTGAAAAAAAAAAGATTCCAACCAATTTAAATTCGGTTTGAAATACGGCAAAGTATTTTACTTCTTTGAAATATTAAATTTAATCTATTAACTTGGAATTAAAACTAAAATAGAAGTTTTAAGAAAGATTTTTAATTTTTTTAAATGCATTTTAAAACTTACGTATCGTACTTTTTGGGGGACCTACATAAGAATCATGACTATAGAAATAGTTTAATTATATCTCGTCATTTCAACGACATTGAAGAATTCATATTTCATATTTCCGGTTACGTAACAATGACAAAAAAACCCAGCAAATAACTTAGGAACATAGTAAACTCTTTACGTTATGGTAAAATGTGTCAATTTATGTTAAGATTTTCCCAAGTATGCTGCGAATTTCTACCAGAAAAAAAGATTTTCTATAAACGTAATTGATTCAGGACGAATTTATAAAAAATATAAATAACTGATAAATGATTAATATTTTGTTGCGTGTAAAATGATTTAAAAAGCATGAGAAAAACTGGACTTTTGCAAAAGAAAAGTCATAACTGTTGGTAGAAAGATAAATTTTGAGAAAATATTGTGTAATTTCTCTTCTTATACAGGTATATACATTTCTCTTCTTATACAGGTATATACATTTCTCTTCTTATACAGGTATATACATTTCTCTTCTTATACAGGTATATACATTTCTCTTCTTATACAGGTATATACATTTCTCTTCTTATACAGGTATATACATTTCTCTTCTTATACTTATTATACAGGTATACATTTCTCTTCTTATACAGGTATATACATTTCTTCTTTATACAGGTATATACATTTCTCTTCTTATACAGGTATATACATTTCTCTTCTTATACAGGTATATACATTTCTTAGGAAATAAGAGAGAACACACCAGTTCTAAATACATTTATCAGGAAATAAAAGGTAAAAACGCCAGTTCTTAATACATCCATGCCTTTCAGTAAAGTCTATAAATTCATTCATATAATTCTCTTCATTAAAAAATCTTTTAAAAATAAACTATACATTTCTGAAATGTTATATGCAAAAAAATTAGCTAATTCAAACGTTAATAAATCTGAGCTGAAACAAATATTACTTAATTAAATATCGCAGAAAAGCATTTTTTTTAAGACTGAGCACCATCTTTTGAAGTGCCGAGTGATTTATTGACAACCTAATGTTTGTTCAGAGTCTCTCTATATTTCTGAGATGAGGTATTATGTACATTATTTACATTATTCGGACTATTGTCCTCATCTTTGTCGCCATTATTATCACAACGTTTCGGTCGTTGTACGCTCCGGCCTTCTTCAGGTGGTTGGAATTTCGAACTGAACCCTCATAGGAGATAATTGATAACTGATATCCATCAAACATGGCACGTGGAACTAGAACAGTCTACCTCAGTGAGCGAAATAAAGGGTTCAGTTCGAAATTCCAAACACCTGAAGAAGGCCGGAGCGTACAACGGCTGAAACGTTGTGATAAATATGGCGACAAAGATGAGGACAATAGTCCGAATAATGTAACTAATGCTTGTTAAATTTAACTAAGGGGGACAATAACTAGAAAAATGCATGATGAATACAACGTGAACTCTTTTTAATATAACTTTTTTAACAACCCAATAATCTTAAAATTTTTAAATATTTTACGCATTGTAATATTTTACTGAATTTTAAATACTTTGGCTTTTTAGCCTTACTTGCAAAGACGCTTACTGAGAAAGTGTCAGAAAATTATCGATAAATTTAAAATTTACCATAGGTATCTCGCTTATTTATAGGCACCTCGCTTAATTATAGGTATCTCGCTTAATAATAAGCACCTCGCTTATTTTCTTAGGTCGTATATCGTTATCCGTATGTACAAAAGGCGACACGTTTATATGCATAAAAAAAATTCAAAATTCTTTTTAAAATACTAGACGTCACTGAATTGTAGTAAGTCTTTCCATTTATTATTAGTAAATACAAATTTTATTTAATAATAACACTTGACCACTTCAAATTAATATAATTAAAAGATTTAAAAATTATAAAATGAAAAAAAATTATAATGACTTAGTTTTATTGCATTTCATATTTCATGATTCAAATTTACAGTAACTGAAGATCTTGTTTAACTAAAAAATAATGATGATTAAAACTTTGCGAAGACTTGTCCTTATAACAAATATAAAAATTAATCAATACAAAAAGAATTTCTTGAAATTTTATAAATAAAATGATTGTGTGTGTGTTTGTATGTGCGGTGGCAGTGGGGGGGGGCTAACAGATGTAAATAAATATTTTTACCAAGATTTTCAAAAAATGAAAAATTTAAAAAATAATTTAAGTAATTTACGAATAAATCTTGAAAGTTTCATTAAAATCTAAGAATTATTTGATTTTGCTCGAATTTCCAAATTAATGTATTTTTCACTTCAAAAAGATGCTCAAATTTCACGGTCCCGTGTTGACACCAGAAAAACAAGATTTTAACTAAAATTTCGATGGTTCTAAAAAGGATGAAAATAATTTTTACATAACATTTTTTTGATCGTACCTCCTAATAATAACACAATGATTTACACGAGAAAATTTTGTTTTTCTTATGTTGTGGTTCATTAGTCATCTTATCTTTCAGGGAATTTTCGGAATTACAAACAATCACGTGCACAAATAAACACACACGAACACACGCTCGCACGCACACACACACACGCACACACACACACACACACACACACACACACACACACACACACACACACACACACACACATATATATATATATATATATATATATATATATATATATATATATATCCAGGCGTAGATACATCAGTAAATGCGCAGCGTAATTATGAAAAAACATTTATTTATTTCATACGACAAATATCTATCTATCTATCTATCTATCTATCTATCTATCTATCTATGAGGATGTAGGGTTCGTGAGTATTACGAGAGACTGTCAAAGGATTTTAAAAATAGATATATAGTCAGAATTTTGGAAGTGGATCATAAACATGACTTTATACACATACATACATACATACATCCACACGCACACACACACACACACACACACATATATATATATATATTTTACGAAATGGATAACGTTTAAGCAAAACAAATTAAAATACATATATATATATTACTCCACTGCGTAAAATACTTCTTGTGATGGGAAGTACATATACTCCATAAGTGAGTCTGCAGTGATACCACACACACACACACACACATATATATATATTCGTTAAATTCTAAATGTTTCCAACCGAAATCAAACGATTTATTAGACACCTATATAAACTCAACAAAAAGCTTAATAAATATCACCCGTTCCTTTTGCTTAATATGTTATATATATATATATATATATATATATATATATAACAATATTACTTGATCTTCTCAATAAACTAAACAAAATTGAACGTAAAACTGAATTTACTTATGAAATAGAAACAAAATTATATTACCGTTTCTTGATATGTTAAACAGCGCTGATAAAGATCTAAAACTAAAAGCACTTGATAAAACAAGACACACAATATTGGTCAATAACGGTTCCACAATAAACTAATCCATCTACACTTTATCTGAATGTAAAAATATCTGTGGTTGTGGGTTTGTGTAATGGATTGCGAAATGAGAAATCAGGGAGTCGATTTCGAATTCTAGTCAAGTTCATTATATTCACTTACGCGCAAATAACCTTGGAAAAGGCATGAATCCATCTTTCCTTCCACCAGCAAGGGATATACAGCAAGACAGACTATGCTCTATATTCATGGTTGGAAGCCAGTCTTGGAGAAAGCAAACTGAATTCAAACCAGCCTGGAAAGTGTTGGTCTTCGTCAGGCTATCTCGCCCAAGACACATCACTGCTGCCACGGCTGCAGTACATTTGGTGCCTCTACGACCATAATGGGTTACGTGATTCGTGAGCTTGACTTGGAAAAATATCTAATGTAAAAATTTGTCGCAACTATTTCGAAATCAGTAAGAGGTAAATAAGACAAAATATTAAAATTAGATCTGTAGTTGGAATTTATAAAAAAAAAAAAAATAAATAAATAAATAAAATAAAAAACTGAATCTAAATGGGATCAGCTGGATTATATTAAAAAGCAAAATTTTATTCCCAGCATCCCTCGTTCGTGCGCATGTGCACCAACATAACAAATTTAGTCCGATGAAGTCTTAAAGGACGAAACACGTCAGACGAAAATTTTTTTTTTAATTTGTCATACATTTTTTCCAACCAAATAGATTGCAAAAATGTCCCAAGAAATACGAATGTGAGATATCTAGGAATTTAAATAAAAGATTATATGAACATAAAATTGGTCTTTTACAAAATAATAAACTCAGTTCAATAGTTGTTCAACATAATGGGTTTGACCATGATTGCGACTAAAAGAGAAAGTATTTTATGAGGCGAAAATACATTGAAAGTGCATTAACTTCGGAATCCTCTACAATAAATTTATGCCCAGGATTAAGCTACATGCTGACAGTCTGTTTCATGCTAGATGCAATCGTCAGGCCACGAGCCTCGTGGCCTGACGATTGCATCTAGTATGAAACAGACTGTCACCTCTAAGTGTTGACTTCCATATTCACTTTAATATATATATATATATATATATATATATATATATATATATGTGTGTGTGTGTGTGTGTGTGTGTGTGTGTGTGTGTGTAGTGTATGTGTGTGTGTGAACAAACATGTTATACCACAGAATTAATATATTGTGAAGGTGTTTGATAAGCACCTTTAATATCTTTATATTGCTCTGTTCATCCTCTTCCTCGTTCATCGAGCACTGTGTTGTATCGGTAAACATGCCATATTTGTTTCATATATATATATATATATATATTTGTGTGTGTGTGTGCGTATATGTATAAAAGGTTAAAAATAATGAAGCATTATTGATAAAAAAGAAAAAGAGCCAACGCTCAATAAGCTCAACTATGAACACGGCCACAATGTACTAACCGTGTTTGGAAAAAAAACATTCTTATAACTCTAGATGCATACATCAATCAATCCATACATCCAGTTAAATTTAAAATATAAAATCATCCTTGATAATGGGCAAAATTATAGCCGAACAGAAAAAGAGTAAATAAAAACTTAACCTCAGTACCTTGTCAGTCATTTTTATATATATTGCAGATCTGTTATTTTACATTGGATACTGTTTCATTACCACCAACATTCACTGTGTGTTGTATTATATTATAATTTATGTATATAAACATTTGTATTCATCATGCATCCATATATAACATATAATAATAACTAACATATCAAAAGTCTGTAAAGGCAAAAAAAAAAAAACAACTTTTCGTTGAGCGTAAAACTCGTGATTTTACTTAAAAAACAAACAAACAAGTGGAAAAAACGTAACATGCAAAACCTATGGCGAGGTACAAGGTAGAATTACATTAAAACGTTACATTCTGCTATTTGAATTGGGAGCCTGCTGTCAAGCGATTTGTGTCAGGGACATATTGCTAATTGTTGTAACTAGGTCCGTTTCAAATCAAAACTTGGATCCCTGCCGGAAAGGACCTCGGGATGGATTTGCCCCAATGCACCCAACCGGGCCACTTGTATACGCATATCCGTCTACTGATTTCCGATCGGCATTTTCTCACTTTTCCTGCTGACAGCCAAATGGATTTTTAAAGGGAAGCCAACAGAATGATTTTTTTTGTTGTTGTTGTGTTTCCCGACAGCCGGGGTTAACACCCACTTTATATTTTGTATTGTTTCTCCTTCTCGCTGTATACATTTTTGTACGAGTGTTCTTGAGAATGAGAAACGGTAGTGAAAGATGGGAATTTTTCTGTGATCATAACAAATAAATAAATAAAAAGTAAAAAGTAAAAAATATATAAAAAATAAATGAAAAATAAATAGAATAGAAAAGAAATTAATAAATAAATAAGTTAATAAAAATAAATGAACAAAAAGGAATAAAAATAAACGAAAAAATAAATAAAATAAAAAAAAGTATAAATAGGAAATAAATAAAAATAAATAAATAAACAAATAAGAATGAACATGAAAATAAATAAAACATAAAGAAATTAAAGAAATAGATTAATAAAAATAACTAAAAATAAAAAAAAGACTGAAGGAGAATGTTCGAGAGAAAATGAATTTTTTTTTAGATGTCAACGATCCAAATATCGAAGATGTTTCCATTGCAATAATACATAAAACAGAAGAAAATAAATTCAAGCAAATTCATCTTTACGGAAATCTCAAACTGAAAAGTTCGATACCAAAATCATAGCTATCTCGCACCCTGTTCAATTACTTTAGCTGCTACCTAGTTGGCCAAATCTCTCAAAAGGCATACGTTGACACTATCAAATTCAAAATCATTAAATAACACGCAATGTCCATTAAGACGATCATGTTTCCACAAGCTTCTATTTTTCTTTTTAATTTTCTGTGAATTGTCGCGACTTCTTGGGAAAAATAGTGGAACTGTTCCCTATTGATTTCACCACAGTTCTGAATGGAGACTTTTCCTTCTCTTAGACTGTTTGTCAATCAAGGCTAGAGAGACTAGTCTACCCTACGATTTAACCGATATCTGGCGGAAGAAAAGATAGATTCCTATCTATCCTAAGAGAGTTGGCGTGAAAAAGTAAACGCAAGAGACTAGGCCGGATTTCGAACTATACTCGTCTATTTCATTTTTTGCACCGATAATCGTACACCACACGCACATCCCATTAAGAGTCATAATAAAATGTTTACCACTTGGGATAAACACTTTTTGTCGCCTTCTCACATAAATTTATAAATTCGTCTTTTTTTAATTTGGTATAAGAAGATTGTGCTACGCCAATCATTGTAGATCTTATAGTCAGTACTTTCATGTACTTGCAAAATCAGAGATGCCAATACATAGATTTTAGGTCACAATATAGAGCTTACTATTTTTTGATGTGTACTGTATTTATCTGACATTGTGAGATGTGGCAATATTGTTAGATCAGTTCTTCAATGTACTCTGTCTTTTCAAGACGTAGGTGATTATGGGTCTTCACAATTTCTTATCCTTCGTAACTATTAGTAACTTTTTTTTCTTTTTTAACAAGACCTCCCTCTTCGTTCGGCTATTCACTTACACTACTCGTTGGGTAGGTTGTTCAATGTTTCTTCTGTCCATTTTGTTTTCACTATGTTATGTGAGCATCAAGTTTTCCAAAAATCTTTTGCTCATTATGTGTACTGTCCTAATATATAAATGTATAAGCCATGTGTGTTCTAAAAGTGGACGGGCAGTGTGACACTGAGATCCGAAGACGTATTGGGTTGGCCAAAAATGTATTCCAAAAGCTAAGCAGAGTATTAAGAGACAGGAAAGTTTCGTTGGAAATAAAGAAAAGACTACTGAACTGTTACGTGATATCTGTTCTCCTGAATGACAGCGAATGCTGGACAATCTCCTCAAAATGAAGAAGAGACTCGAATCAATGGAAATGTGATTCTACAGAAGGATGCTGAAAATACGATGGACATGTGAGCAACGACGAGGTTTGGGAGAGAATGGAAACAAAGAAAAATCTTATACTTAACATCAGGAAGAGGCAGTTGAAATTTCTGGGTTACGTAATGAGGAAGGAGGGTTTGGAAAATCTGATACTCACAGGACGGATAGAAGGAAAGAGGGACAAGGGAAAGCAACGCGTGACAATTAACGAACTTTAGCTTGTGGATGGCAGAACAGAGTCTGGGAGAAATAACAAAAAGACAAAACATATTAAGGGCTACGTCATGAAGGGACACAGCACATAAAAGAAGAGTTCACATTTCTTATAAATAGGAACAGGATCAAATCCAGTAGCCGTTATTTGGTCTAAAAACACTGCTATCGAAAGATTGCGACAGACCCTTTTTAAATAAAAAGGTCTGTCTCAATCTTACTCAACAGCTAGTTGAAAGAAACTTGAATTTTATTTCAAGTCTCTATCAGATTATTTAACTTATGACATGTACTATAAATTTCAACTCTCTCTTTCCGATTCTAAGCATTTTTTGTTCACATTTTCCTTAAAACGTTATTGTTGGTTACATGAACCATCAGCGTTATTTTCAGCATCCCTCTGTAGAACCACATCACTGTTGCCTCAAGTTACCGCTTCATCTGTGTGGGGATTGTCCTGCCTTATAGGAGGATTGATATTACATAAACGTTAAGAATTCTTTTCTTTGTTCTTAACGACATCTTTTTGTTTTTAGTACACTTCGCAGATATTTAAACTTATGCACCGTTTTGATTTTGACATATGGTTGTCTGCATGAAAAACAGCCCAAGACGAGAGTTACGATATCGCGAAGCAAGGCCCAAATCGAGATGGAAGTGTGTGTCACACCCAGCTTGCAAGTAGAAAAGCCTGCTATGAAAATCATTGTTCAATGTTTCTGGTTTTATTTCAAGCTCGAGCGTCGATTTCTGGCTCCAGTGAAAATGATTTAGTCAAGTGGATATGTTATTATTTCTGTTTCTTTTCATTTTAACTTAGAAAGGGCAATATTAGTACCTCCAGGAAACTCAAATCTAGAATCATGTATAATATGAAACATTCCTCCTGGAATAATTGTATCTTTAAAGAAACTCAAATAATATATCAGCCATTAGACTCATCCAACTCTTTCCGAATCCTCTGCACATTTTGAAAGACAATACAGATTTTGAAATACAATACAGATTTTGAAATACACAGGACTAAAATTGTTCAATAAAATCCCCATTGACCTCAACCACAGCCTCTGCAACTCTGCTTGATGAATGCTGCTATAATCCTTGTCTTCTGTTCATCTCTGTGGATACATGGAGAGTTAGGTGACCAGATGTAAGGGCTGATGTGGTCGCAGAAGTTGTCTGACGGCCATGACAGGGTTCTCCTTCTTGTGTGGCATGGTGTAGAATCATGTTGCCAGGCATAGGGTCTTCCATCACCCAGCCTCTTGGCCCAGAACAGTACTACCTCCTTATGGCATTTGATGTACGCCTCCTTGTTGAGTTTGAACCCTCACAAAAAAAAAAAGAAAAAAAAAAGAGGCAGAACGATCAGAGTGAGTTTTCCGAGCTGCTGTACCTATTAATCAACAATAGACTCATCCAATACTTTCCGAATCCTATGCACTGTCCTCAGATTGACACGCAAACACTCTGAAATATTCTTGTTGGAGTTTCCAGCGCGAATCTCAAGCAGCACAGTATGCCGTTTCCAATTTTCTGGTGGAGTGAATTACATCACGGTGCTCTTTTTTCTTACATATGGTACCCAACTTACCCTACTATACTATGCAGTCAAAAAAAAATCAAAAACAAACATCATGCATGCGTGAAATTAAAAATATAATATTGCGACAATTTACACAACGCATCCTGTATTTTCCCTGAAGACTTGTTTGTTGCTCACATGTTCTGGCCATGATATTCTTAGTATCCATCAGTAGAACCAGATCTACGCTGCTTCAAGTCTATTCTTTATCTCTTTTCTTCATCTGTGAAGTAATAGACTCGTACTATAAAACTCTCAATAGATGCTATCGTTTCTAAGTAGAAACGAGACAGACAAATACTTAATTATTAATCCCTAAAAAAGTATTAGTTACGAAATGAACCAAAATACAAATTTCCTTGACAACCAAAATTATCCTTTATCCCTTTCTTTTACTTTTCTTTCACCTTTTACCAAGATATTTTCATTCTTTCACTTCTTTTTTCTTATGTTCGTTACGCGTTAATTCTCTATCTTCTTTCATGTACCCTTTCCCTTCAGGATGTAAGCGGACATGAGTTTACACAACTCCCTGTCTCTTTTAGCTTTAAGCAATATATGTCTTCTTACTAAAATATCGTCTCCAATTTGTAGCTCGCATCCTGGTTTGTCCTTCTGACTAGCGACAACACATTCTGTCTTCTTAAAATTGATGTTTTTTAAACCTTTTTCTTTGTTTCATTTATATATTTTCTGGGAGTTCCTGCAGGGTTTTTTTTTTATATAAATGTTATATATAGTTTCTGCTATCCTCTCTAACCTACATCCCCATAATGTGGACCCGGTTGTATAACTGTAATAGTCATTTACAAGTGTAATACAGTACTGGCTTCTATTATCTTTAAACTTTATAATAAATGCCTCGCAGCCTCTTGCTTTCCTGCCGGCTGGAAGTCATCAGCTGTTGTTCCAGTTTTTAAGAGGTTTGGTGAAACGTCTGACCCTTTCAACTATCGGACTTTTAGTCTTCTACCACTTTTGGGGGAACTCCTAGAGGATCTAATCAATGCTTAATTGGTTTATCATCTCTTATCATAGCGTATTTTTTCAGACAAGCAATATGGCTTTCGTTTCTCCTGGTCTACTGCTGATATGCGGACGATAATTGCTGAAACAGTCTATCATGCTCTAGATGAAAAACGGTGAAGCCCGAGCTGTAGCAATGGACATCTCGAAAGCTTTTGACAGGTTTGGCATACAGGTCTTCTCCACAAGCTGAAAAGTTACGGTGTTTCCGGACATATTTTTGAACTGATCCAGTCTTTCCTATCAAATCGTGAAATGAAAGTTATCCTGAAGGCCCACTCGTCTTCTAGATCCTTTCGTACTAACGTGAGTGTTCCCCTGGGCTCCATCCTCGGTCCTACTTTGTTTTTAATTTTCATTAGTGACCTCCCCGATGCAACTTAGCATCTACACTGATGACTCAACCATTTACTCCTACCTCGATAGTAAGGCTGATCAGTCCGACAAGGTCAAAATGGCAGCCGATATACAAAACGGCCTCAAGTCCGTCGCTAACTGGGGCAAAAGATGACTTGTTAATTTTAACGCTTCCAAAATTAAACTTCTCTACATTAATAATCTTTGCTTTCTATCAGCATGGCTGATGCTGACTTCCACGAAAGTGACTCGTTTCACCTTCTCGGGTTAACGTTCTCAGCAGAGATGAAGTGGAAAGACTATATTGAATCCATTGCTAAGAAAGTTGGTTCACTGTATCGTGCGAGACATTTTTTTTTATCTCCAGAATCTATCTTACATATCTATAAGTCTATCATTCGTCCATGGTTAAAATATTGTTGCCACATATGTTCCGGTGCTCCTGCCTTGAGGACTTTGATAAGTTCCAAAGAAGCATCAGCAATATTATTGGTTCTGATCTGGCGGCTCGGCTTCAGTCACTTTCTCACAGCCGTAAGGTTGCCTCTCTATGCCATTTTTTTTTAATTAATACTTTCATGGTAATTGTTCGGATGAACTCTTCGCTATGGGACTTAGACATTTTTTTAAATTCAAGCGCAGTATTAGACTGGCGTCGAGACTTCATCAATTTACAATTGAGCTGGTTAGATGTAGCCCTAAGTTCTATGCTCACAGTTTCTTTTCTCGCACTTCTTGCTTGTGGAACTCTTTTCCAGTCAACTTTAATCTGCAAAAAATTAATTGCAATGTCAATCGCTATCTACTGTCCTCCTGATATAAAGGAATGGTTAACAGTATTAACCTCTTCAGCAGCAGAGCCAATTTCTAGCATAACCGTCCACTCTGAGGGCCTATACAGTGTAACCCGGATATAAGAGAAACCCGGATATAAGAGAAACCCGGATATAAGAGAGATTTTCTCTGGTCCCAAATTAGAGCCCATACATACCTAAACAAAATAGACCAAACCCGAGAAACCCGGATATAAGAGATTTCTTCTCCGATCCCGACAACTCTCTTATATCCGGGTTACACTGTATATGTACTAGTGTATTTAAATGTTCCATAGAGTTGTTAGATACAAATTTAATTTCATTAAATTAGTTCTAAGCATATACATTTACTATTTCTATAATACAATTCCTAAACTTATCTATTAGTAAAAAATAAAATAAGCTTTTTCTTTTCATCGAATGGATATGGGAGTCCAATTAAGAGTAAAAGTTATTCATAGGTAAAAAAAAAACAAAACAAAACAAAAAACAACAAAAAACAAAAAAAACTTGAGAACCACTGCCTTATAACATAAATTGACCGACTTTTAGTTGAATCGTGGACTGCATCATCTTATTGAAGCAACTGCATTTGTCACCCACTTCCAATCCTTTTTTGTTTTTAATTTTTTTAATGATTGAAAAATTTTCAAACTCACATTTAGATAAACATCATATTTGTAAGCGGAAACTATTTAAAATATTCAAGCATATGACGAACATTCATCTCGCGTCTAGCCAGTTTGTTTTACGTTGGACATAAAGACGACATATTAAATTCATATTTCACCCAAAAAGTCTCGTCAAATAGATATGGAGGTATTTAATCTCCGTGTCTGGCGCTGTCGTGTGTAGATTTGCATGTCATGAATGGGCGAGACAGACGCTAATAATAAGATTTGAGATCACGACAATGGCGAACAGTGGGTCTCCGACTGAGAACAACAAACTGCTTAAAAGATTGTCAGGGCTCCTTTATTACAGTAGGAGGAGCGGCGACGCTGATAAGCGCACACATTTGATCCATAGTCAGCTTTTATTTGTGGATGCCACCAGAAGAGAAAAGATAACGTTACAACTTATGATACACTATTTAACCAATCGCTGCTTGATTAGTGTCATAAGAAGACTTTCACTTCTTCCCCTGATATTATTTATAGTTTTATTTCTATTATTTTTTCCTGTCATAAAATTCTTTCAAGTTTGTTTATATATTCATTCTTTTTGCAAGACTTACGAACAATTTCATTTAACAGATACAACTATTTCAGCATATCGTAAAGTAAGAAAAAGCATTCTTCTTTTTTTTTCTATATGCCATATCACTTTAGGACGATCATGGCTCTCTACAACTTTCTACATTTGAGCTCTGAGTAATATTTATTATTTTATTAGACTTCCTGTTCTGCTATTCGCATAATCTATCTTGTTAGGTAGGTTACTCGCTATTTTCATCTGTTTCTATTACTTTCAATATTTCCTGTGAGTGGCAAATTTGCCAAGCCTTCTGTTTTCTTTATGTATCTCAGAAATTTCAACTGTTTCTTTCTGATTCGAAATATTGATTGATACGTTTTCTACGACTTATAAACTCTTTGCACCTTATTTAAAGCCAAAAAATATTTTTAGATTGTAAGAATTTTTTTTTAATGTTTTAGTGATACGTCTTAATAATTAACCCATAACTGGGGGAGAAGATGTGGATTTATACCTTTCCAAAGGGTATTTAGGTGAATTTAACGAACCCAAAGGGAATTGGAACTTGGCACTCTGATAAACGATATCGAGCCATTATCCATTACACCACCCGCACATCCAAGTTTACAACATCTACTATCCACAAACGGTATTCGAAGTTTTAGAGTCCTTTTGTTCCTGTTCTTTCCATTGCCATTTTCTTTAAAACTTCCTTGTTGTTTACTCGTTCTGTCCATGGAATTTCCAATATCCTTTTGTAGAACCACATTTATGATGCCTCTAGTTCTTTCCTTCATCCTTAGGGAAATTGTCTAGCATTCATTGTCATAAAAACATAACCAAGATTCGAACGCAATTCACCAATTTCTCGTATGAAGCTGCTATTAGATAATCTGCATATATTATATTAAAAGATATTAAAAGAATGTTTGAATTTATAAACCTTTACTCAAAAGTTTCTTTCACATACACATTTAAAATCTATCTATGATTCCAGCAGATTATTAAAATTCTATCATATATATATAAAATTAAATATATATATATATATATATATATATAATTCTCAATACATCTATAATGTTTTTGTATCACGTTATAATAGTGGATACAATTTTTTGCGATTTTGACATGTTTGAGATATTATTATTTTAAAAGGGGTTTCAAAGAGACTTTAGCTGCTCACAGAATTCTGGAAATTAATTCTGACTACAGCCATAAAATTGGTGGCTATTGAAAGCTTAGAAGAGGAAGACCTTTTTTGCTGATTATGATGTGTTAAACGCAAAGCAGGGGTGGCTACAAGAAGAGCTAAGATTATAGAAAGATACCAATAGATACAAGCATATATATATATATATATATATATATATATATATATATATATATATATATATATATATATATATATGTACGTATGTATTAGGAAAATCAATGAGAAACGCCTTTCATTTTTTAGGAATTCATCAGATCAAAACGGACAAAGAAGCCGGGGCGCTGAGGTTTTAAACTTTGAAATTAATTTTTTAAATATATGTTGGTTTATATTGTTTAGCACATTTCATTTTCTTTTTCTTTTTGTTTATGCTTTTATCTCTTTTGTTATTCAGTACTCCACATTGTAATAATAGAAGATCTGTCAAGAAAGGTGAAACGTTATCAAAACAATACACGCAAATTTACTGTAGATGGTCTAGTGATTAAAGCAGTTTCTATAAACTCTCGTCTTAGTAAATTGCATTCTTTTAAAATTAAAGTAGCATTTGTTAAAACAAAATTATGGCCAGGCTCATTACCGTGAGGAACTAACGTATTGAGTGCGTTGTTTTGTAAAAGTTCCCATTTTGCGTTCATATATTTTTTTTATTTAAATTCCTTGAAGTTTCTCCTTCTGGCAATTATTACAGGTGATAGAGTAAATTTCTCCTTCAAGTTTTAGCTTGTTATTATTTTATTTTCTATTGATTAAATATTTTATTGTTTTAGAAGCATTTATAAGAAATTTTATGTTAATTCTTTTCAACTATAGTTGTGATAGAATTGGTCGATAGAATAATATATTTTAATTCACTGGGTTTGTCAGAATGTTCCACTTTTCTATTTTGAAATATTTTACAAGCCAGTTTTTTCGCGATGAATATGAAATAATTAGAGTACTGGAGGAGTAGCTTAAAAGTATTTTTAATGAATTTCTGTGTAACTGTAGGCTAATCTGCCAGATTCACGATTAGACGATCATCAGGAGCCTGATGATCGCTTCAGCGTGAAACTGGCAGTTGCGCTCGCATTTCTTTTTAATCGGGTTTTACTACCGTGGAAGCTTTGCTTCTTTGTTTTCTCGACTCCAAGCGCTGTTTTTTTAAACCGACACTACATGATAACAAGTCTGTCATTATCACTAATAACACTGTTGTATTATTATCTTTTACTATCGACACACATGCATACACATGCGTACACACATATTTACGTAGATATATATTTTCTGTTTAAACGTTATTTCTATAGACATATAACAGAAAATATATTAAAATAATTGTAGGACTTAATCAATTTCATCGTAATATATATATATATATATATATATATATATATATATATATATATATATATATATAGGAAGAGGAGAAGGGGGATTTTATAAACAGTGGTTGCTGCTGCTACTAATGTAATGCTTTTCTACTCGAATCGAGCTCTCCTTGCTACTAACGTCTTTCTCAGAGTAAAAACGTTAAAATTTACCGTCCGCTCTGGCGTGCAACGATAGCTTGGGGTCAGGATATCAGACTGATGTCAAATCGGTCGGTTTTCGGTCCCGGCCGTGATACTGTTTGTAGATTAGACAAAGAATTTTATTTCAGAACAGCAAAATAAACATTAGTAATACAAAGCATAATTCTTATTAAGTGGTCGTGTTGTTATTGTTATTAGTTTTTAAGTAAATGAAGATCACCATTTATTTTTATTGTTTTTATTCCTTTGTTCCGTAGGTTTTGTTTTTGTGAAATTAAAATCTTTTTTTATTTCATGTGGATGTTTCATCGCCGTAACACAACAAAGTTGATGTTCTCCAAATAGTCTTAAATATTCAACATTCTCTCGAACTCTCATCCCACTTTGAACCAAGCCTTGTGAATGAAATTGGGTAGACTAGAATGTTAGGAAGCCGTTGATAAGGTTGTGCTAACACAAAATGATCAATTATAGTCATGAGCGTACTGGCCTTGTTCAAAATGTCGGTCATGCTAGATGAAGAACTTTCTCACAGAAAATATAAGGCTTACTCAGAATATATATATATATATATATATATATATATATATATATATATAGTCATCCGCAGACAGACTGTTTCGCTGTTTCACATCTCATCAGTGTGGTTAGACATACGATTGCCTCAAGCCGGGATCGATTCGGAGTATCAGTCAGAGACTCTACCCCTAAGCCATTGGCGCACAGCAGGGATGAAGGTGAATTTAGACATATCTATTTTTAGATTAACACAGCAGTGGCTGGAGATCTCGATTCGTCTTAACGTAGAGTCATGCATCAGCAGCAAGAAGTCACTGTTTACAAATTCACTGTGTGTGTGTGTCTGTGTGTGTGTGGAGAGAGAGAGAGAGAGAGTGAGAATGAGAGAGTGAAAGTGGGAGAGTGAGAGTGAGAGAGTGAAAGTGGGAGAGTGAGAGTGAGCGAGATAGTGAGTGAGAGAGATAAGCTCCTTTCGAAAATCCACTTCCGAAAATAAGACTATGTGACCATATAACATTTTTTAAATTCTTCTTTATCTGGTCTAATACGTTTCAACACTACACGCTCATAAATGTTTTTCTTTGGTGGACAGGCTGTTAGTGGAAATAAACACGGTTCCAAAAACGGAGCGTCTACTCAAATACGGGTATCAACTAAAAATAACATTGGAAGTAATATATATGGATGGAGCGGCTTGGTGACAGTAGTATGGCTCTCGGAGGCACAGTCCTATGGGTAAAGGAACTTGGATGAGTTCCACCACGGAATATGTGAACAAGCGGCGCAATATCGTGTCTAGTTTGCTACCTCTTCGTCACCGAGGCCTGTTAGTATCTGTCAATGTCAGTTTCAATTCTCGGTAGTGGATGCGCACTGCTGATGAGTCCCAAATATAGGACGAAACGGCTGTTCAGTGCTTTCTGCATTTTGTTGAGGTTTCTTCTAGACTCGATGAATTACTTAATTATCTCAAATCCTCCTTAATTTCTATCATATATATATATATATATATATATATATATATATGACAAAATGGAAAATGTTTTCATATGACGAGTTTCGTCCATTAGGACTTCATCAGACTAGATTTGTTTACCTTGATGCGACTACACATGCACACGAACGAGAGACGCTAGAAATTTTAAATTAAGATTTTTTAAATGTGTCTTGGGTTTATAATCTAGCCAATTTCATTGTAATAACAGAAGGTCTGTCAAAAATGGTTAAAAGTTGTAAGAACCTGGACGCAAATTTATTGTGGAGGAAGTAGCGATTAAAGCAATTTCCAAACATTTTCGTCTCACTGAATTATTTTCTTTTTTAATTAGAGTAACATTTTTTTATGTCAAAATTGTGGTCAGTCTCGTTACGATGAGCAACGACTACGTTTAATGTGTTGTTTTTTAAAATGTCTTTTTTGTGTTTATATATATTTTTATTCAAACTTCTTGAGGTTTCTCCAATACATTATTTATGGCAATTCTTGCCTGTGATAGAGTAAATCTCTCCTTCAATTTCTCGTTCGTCGTTTTGTTTTGCATTGATAAAGTCTTTTATTGTTTTAAATGTAGTTGTGACAAATTATATGTTGAGTTTAGATAAATTCTTTTCGGTTCTAGTTGTGATACAATTAGTGGGAAGTATATTTTATATTTTTTATTCGTTGGGTTTGTCAGGAGGAGCTGCTTTTTATCTTGGAATATTTTATGAACCTATTGTTTCGAATTGAATATGAAATAGGGTATTGGAGAGTCTTAGAAGTATTTTCAATATATATTCTTCTCTTCGTGTAAATATTGATGGCTACAAATTGTGAGCGCTCTTAAGTAGAATCTGATGATTATTCCGGATTTTATTTTGTTGTTATGATGGGAATGGAAATTTATTAGATCAAATTTATTCGTTCATTTTCGGTGGACACTAAGTTTTAAGCTATGGTCAACATGGTGTAACATGATATCTAGGAAAGGTAAAGTAATGTTTTCTTCCATTTCATATGTAAATTCTATTTTATGCTCGGCTTTGTTTAGTATATCTAAAAGATCAGGTAAATAAGAACATTTGGGATATATTAATGGATCATCATCAATATATCAGAAGTATGTTGATTATTTATGTAAAAGATTTTGGAAAAGAACAGATTCGAGAAATTCTAAGAAAATATATGCCATCAATCCACTAAGGGACGCTCCCATTGGTAATCCAAATTTTTGTTCATAAAAATTATTCTTAAATATGAAACAGAATTGATTGGTAATGAGACGGAAAAGTTTTATTATTTTGGGTATTGGTAGGGAAAGATTTATATTTTGTTTGTGTTAGATGCTTTTTTAAGAGATTCAAACATGTTTCAACTGGTGCGTTAGTGCAAACTGATTTTATATCTAGACTGGCCATGAGTTTGTCAGTTTTGTAACCGAAGAATAGTTACTGAATGAGGAATAACCAAAACGGAGGTTGGAAATGAAATGATTATGACATCAATTAAATACAATACTCGCCAGCGGCGTGAATAGGTAAACCACTGCTAGTGGTGGACTAATTAGACGGTATTTACTCTGTCTCGAGCGCACCCGGGCAAGGAAAAAAAATGCCCACAGCCCTCCACAACCGTCGGTTGTGCTGGCCTCGGTGCGAGCACCGATCCCTCTCTAGTGCCATGAGAGGGCGCGGACTCGGACAACTGTTCCTCAGGGCTGGGCACCTCTCAGTATAATTTTCCTCAGTTGGCCTTCTGTCTTTTGACAGAGTAGCCCCTGAGCGCACTCTGCCCAAAGACAGAGACGTAACTGAGAGATGATAAGTAATGTGTTAGAAACACCTCGAGAGGAATTTACACACTGGTGGACTAATTGGACAGTGTTTACTCGTTCCCCCACCAGAACGAGATGTGACACAAGGTCTTTTTAAAGTGGGGACCCGAGAGCGTACACCCGGGACAGGAAGAAAAATTCCTCTCAGTCCCCGCAACCGTCGGCTGCGCTGGTCTCGGTGCGAGCACCGATCCCTCCCTCTGGTGCAATGGGAGGTCGCGGCCTCGGGCAGCTGTTCCCCAGGGCTGGGCACCTCTCAATATTATTTTCTCAGTTGCCTCTCTGTCCTTTGACAGAGAAGCCCCTGAGCTCATTCTGTCCAAGGACAGAGAAGTAACTGAGAGATGATAAGTAATGTGTTAGAAACTCCTCGAGAAGAATTTATACACTGGTGGTCTAATTAGAAGGCATATTACCCCCGCTTACAACGTATTTATGAGGACTGGGACATAGCCATTAGTATTCATAGGTACGGTATGTAACAGTCAGTCATATTTGTTTTCCTTAGTTTTTCAACTAGGTTGGTTTATTTTTTGTTAAATATGTGATGGACTGATTGTTCCAAGGACAGGGGTTAAATTTTTCGTTATGACTTTAGCCAGTTTGTGGGAGGTGTTGTATATTCTTGAAATAATTGGGCGCAATGGGATGCTGTTGTGTGGGGTTTAGGGAGACCGTAAATTATGGGTATTCTAGTAAATATTCTATTCGTCTATACAATAATTTGTCTTCATTTTTAATTGGTTTCTTCATGATTTGTTAAATTTAAATATGTTTCAATAATTATATTCTGTTCTTTTATTTTTTCGTATGTGTTGGTATCGTTTAACAGCAAATTGATTTTTTAATCATATGAATTGTTATTAATTTTTTTTCTAAATTTAAAATTCCCAGCGTCTCTCGTTCTGGCGCATGTGTAGTCGCATCAAAGTAAAGAAATCTAGTCCGATGAAGTGCTAAGGGACGAAACGCGTCACAGGAAAACTTTTTTCTACTTTGTCACATATCTTTCCTCCAGAACAGTTCTTGATATAGAGAAATTTATAAATCATTATGATATATATATATATATATATATATATATATATATATATAGAGAGAGAGAGAGAGAGAGAGAGAATGTTTTATAATGTTTTATCAATTTCTATATATAAGAATATATATATATATATATATATATATATATATATATATATATATATATATCTCTCTCTCTCTCTCTCTATATATATATATATATATATATATATATATATATATATATATATATATATAGATATAGATATAGATATATATATATAAACACACACAGGTGATAGACAGATAGATAGATGCACACGGTCATACACGCACAAAAACATGATGTAGAATCGACATATCGATGAGCATATGGAATAGATCAATAAATCTGTAGCATAACATGTTATTATTAATGGAATTAATTATCACTCTCCGGCCAAAATGAAAATTACATTCTCCTTGAAAATGATGAAAGTATTATCCCCAAAACGCCCGGAACAATTGTTACTACGGACAGTTTTACACAGTCTTAGTCTTAATAAAAGAAAAACTATAAGAACATTCGAAATTAATCCTTATCTATCATATTCAACGAAACATTATACATATATATATATATGAATCACCAGACAGGAGACCTGACTTAAAAACGTGTGACTTTTTCCTTTGGAGTTGGTTAAAAAAAGTAAGCGAAAACTTTGGAAGAACTACAAGGGTGAATACAAGAATTCCTGGTTACAGTTGACGCGATTCCGAGGCAGTTCTAGAATTTGGTAGCGAAATTTGGGGCCCATATCGAATTTTAAATAAACTTTATCGTAAACGCTTTCCTCTCGTATCCAGATTGTATTCTAGCCCCCGCATTTTTACCAATGAATTAAGTGTATTGACAAGTGTATTGCAAAATGAACATTTGTCGTATAAAATAAATGTATTTTTCATTGTTGTTGTATCCACGTGCGTGCGCGCGCGCACACACACACACACACACACACACACACACACACACACACACACACACACACATATATATATATATATAAATATATATAGTACAGGTAATAAATCCGTTGGTATATAATCCAGGGGGATCCTAGTAATATCAGATATTAAATCTGATCCACAGAGAGCTCAATGTATTTATTATAACAGAGCATATATTTAATACAGCCAAAAATCCAAAATTACCTCATGTGGGTATAGGCTATTTCAAACTGGCACTGCTATGTGCCAGCTATTCTCAGCCAAAGACTGTCTGGAAATCTATTTATAAGACGGAAAGGATAGAGAATGTGAGATATTGACAGTAGGATTGAGGAAGAAAGAGAGATAATATGATGCATTGATGCTTTCCATTCTTCTTTTGGGATGATAGGCATTAATAGGTTATAGGTAGAGACATAATTAAGACCAGATATTCATAATTAAGACCGATTTTTTTAACCTATAATTAAAACCGATTTTTTATTTTAAGTTTTATATGTAATAATAGATTTTATGGTTTAATGAATTAACAATAATTGTTTTAAGAAAACAGAAAGAAAGAAAATGAGAAAAAGAAAGCATGAATACAAAAAAGAATGAAGAGAGAGAGAGAGACAGACAGAGAGAGAAAAAGAGAGAAATAGAGAGATGAGAAAGAGAGGGTGAAAGTAAGAGAAAGGAAGGAAAGAGAAAATCGAGAAAAGAGAAAGATTGAGTAAGCGAATAAGCGAGAGAAAATAAGGAGGAAGAAAAAAAAGAGATCGAGAGAAGAACAGAAAAAAGGTGAGAGAAAGAGAACAAGAAAGAAAAAATGTGAACACGGTTGGCACGGATTCTTGAATGTAAAGAAATACATGATTGGGCGGGAACAGTGGTTTACAATGAATTGGGCACGCGACAAGACTTAACCATGCATTTTGTGAGGATATGTAGGATGGTGGACTCTCCCATCGTATTCGACGTATGGCGGTCAAGCGGCTCAGTTCCTAGGAACCGACAAGCCAGACACCAGCACATACGATTTGATTATAGTGGTGAAGGCTTTGTGCAGAACCAACCACACTTTTTGTAGGGCCGAATACAGAGACCTGGTGCACTACTTGCCACAAGGTCACCAAACAGACCTCCGAAGATTTTGAATTCAGAGTTGTCATAGACTAGTTGACATCCAAACTATAGAACACAGTCTGTCCTGTTATTTACCCATAGCTGGAGGGAAAAGATGAGGCTTAATACTTTTCCCAAGGGTATTAGCACGTAAATGAATGCAGTGGTTCAGATCCCCGATTTGTCAATCCGAGCCTCTATCCACGCTTAACCCTAGACTTGGAAGATCTCATATTGTAGTAATCAGAGAAGCATTCCCTTGGGAATCTGTTCCACACTGTAGTAGTTCTAGGGAAGTAGATGTCTGAGTGTAACTTACTCCTTACCAATGGAATAGGAAGGGGATGAGGATGTGTCAACTTTGTGTACGCGACATGGCGGATACTATTTGTGATGATCTTGACTAGTGCATGTAGATCGTCTGAACCTTTGACATGAAAAATAGCAATAAAGTAGCTAGTGGTTTACAACTATTCATCTGTAGGTAAGGGATTGTAGAGTGGAAAGTCATTATACACAAGGCTGCGTAAACGCTTTTGTATTCTATCAAGTCTGGAAAATCAGGATTAGAAGTTAGATGTCTGGGATATTGATGTGCATTTAACTATGGCATTTAAATTGGACGGAATACTCTGGAGAATACTGAAGCGGCGAGGAAACCTATTGTCACTTGATCTTCAGTGATGAAGATATTAATAATAATTAAATAATAGTAAATTAGCTGAGACTGAGTTTAAAAAGTGGGATTTAATCGTGGTATAAATACAAACCAGAAATTAGTCTTAAATAACAAAACATTATTTGAGACTTTGACATTCACTCAACCCAGGCCAGAAAAAAATCTGCTGATCGTAAACAAAGATCTGTCAGATAATGAATGTCGCCTTTCCGGCAGAATGAAATTTACAGAGCGAAGAGATGAAAATATATCTGGATCATGTCAGAGAAGTATAATATTAACTTGTTAGAATAGTAATTTAGGTTTTACCAGAAATTGTAAGTTAAATTTATTGAACTACTAATATAAAAACGACGAAAATTTTTAGAAAGTTTTAATCGTGAGCTGCAATGAATCAAAAGTCTTGAATCAATGTATTAGTATTAAATAAAGCTGAAATAAAGTATTTACAACTAAAATAGAGACCAATGAACCATTTAATTAATCCGTTCCCTTTATATTTTTTATACGTTCAATGGTATCTATGATTCATTGATTACACCTGGTATTATATAAATCGCTTTTTTGCTCTATATATTTTCATTTTACAAACTTATTGTGTTTAATATAATAGTGAAATGGAAGTATCTCTCGGAAGAAAATGATTAGCAACAGAAAGATAAAGACGGCGACGACAAAGCCTATTTCAAGTCAAAGTTGAATCAAGACGCTCACTTAATGGAGAAAATTATCGTAGTGACTCACATGAAAGGCTTCAAGAAATAAGACTGCAATCTAAGAAACAAGAGACTAAGGGCACTGATCAATTAAAACAGTTCATATTGCTCGGGAACTAATTTTTTATAAATGCAGATAAGTATTTTATTTGTATAGATTATTAAAACGACTAAGAGAAATAATCACTCATAACTACTAACTTAAGTTGATTTCCCCACTTCCCACTACAGATGTGACAGGTAATATATAAATAAATACACAGTGATAATTACTATATGCTGTGATGATTGTTAGAGTGTTCGGAAAACAGTGACGTTTTTGCCAGAAAAGACCAATATAAGTTAAATTTATTTGGGTAATATTTTTTAAATAAATAATCACATTTAGTTTCAACGATTGAAGCTCAACTGAAAGTCGATTTTTGATTATATGTTTAAAGATATTTGCGTTTTTACCCGAAAATGGTTTGAAAGACTGTTTTCAAATTCTTGTGTTCTTTTATGAAATGTTCTAGTGATCGTAACAAATGAAAATCTGTAAGTGCTAAATCTGGTGAGTATGGCGGATGTGGAAGAATATCTTATGCTAACGATCTTATTTTTTCTTGGGCTTGTTCTGCAAAGTCTGTCCTTGTATTGTCATACTGGAGAAAAACACCTTTTCTATTGAAGAAGATAATTTGGCCCTACGTTTACCCGATCAAGTTGCTGGTAACGAACATCTGCAGTGATGGCCTTCCTTTGCCCCCACTAGCTCGTAGTATAAACAACACACTGACAATAAATAAGAAATGATAAACTAATTCCAGACGCAGTTTCCTAAATACAACATTTGTTCTTTGTTGATTGGCTCATAATTTACACCCGTGTGTAAATTAATTGAAACAAATACTTTAGTGTTCTTTGTTTCACTATATGGTCATTTTTAGACCCATTGGAATGACAGGGTGTAATCGATTTCTATTTTTTTCTTATATTATGTCGTTTGCAGTGATGTGCAGTAATATGAATCTATTTTCGCGGTATATGATGAAATTTGTTTGTCCTTGAAAAATATTGCGTCATCCGTGATTACCTCAGATTTTTATCATGCCTACACACTTTTGTCGATTAGTTGTCCTATGACCCTTGTCTGTGATAGACGTTACTCCAAGGAAGCGTACGAAAATTGTAACGCTGCACGGACACACTGGCAAGCGTTACCATTGAGCAAATCAAAGTACTATAGACTTGCCCGGAAACTCTCCTGATTTAAATCCAATCGAAAATCTGTGGTCATTCTGCAAGGAACGACTTCATGGAATGGACATATGAAGTACTAACATTTGCACTGGGTCATGTTTCATTGGAAAAATACGAAAAAATAGTAAATAATAACTGAACTATTCGTTTTGTTTCAATTAATTTACACAAGGGTGTATAACGATGAAATAAGTAATTACTCTCTGAACATCCTGTTAAGTGTGGAATATTAAAGTGTCATTACCTGCACATACACTTAAGGACACTCCCTTCACATACACTTATATACATTACTTGCACATACACTTATATACACTTCCTGCGCATACACTTATTCACACTTCCTTCATATACACGTATGTACACTACCTGCATATCCACTTATGTACATTACCTGCACATAGACATAGATACACTGCTTGTATATACACTTAGGTACTCTCCCAGCACATTCACTTATATACACTACCTGCACATAGACATAGATACACTACTTGTATATACACTTAGGTACTCTCCCAGCACATACACTTATATACACTACCTGCACATACATTTATATACACTACTCGCACATACACCTATGTACACTACATGTACACACACATGTGTACGCTTTCAGTACATCCACTTATCTACCTGCAATAAACTTAAGTACACTACCTGAACATACATTGAGATACATTACCTGTACATACTGACAAGACATTAGCTGGATTTACATTAATTTTTTTTCTCGAAATGCCTCACGAGGAAGAGCATTTTTATTGAATATATTTTCAGTCCATATCGCAAAAAGAAAAATGTTTAGATATAGATTTTGGATGTAAGTATTATACGTTATAAACTTGATGGTCGATATTTGATACTGGGATCGAAAAAGGAAAAAAAAGCTCATCAAGCAGATAAAAGCCATTTTATACTTGTATGAACTTTTAAAATACTGGACACAAGTCTTCTTGTCAATAAATGAAGGAGGGAAAAGGACCTGTACTTCTTCCGGTGACCTGTCGATAAGAGGAGACAATGTGACGGTGTCAGGTTCCCCATAGATATGAGAATAAAAGAAAGTAGAATATTCAGAGATTATTCTCCTGATCAAAGTGATAGAGCTTCTTGACTGTCTTATATTGGCGCTGAGGACGTCCACTGCTCAATGCCCGGAACAAAAGCTATGTGCAAATGAACACTTGATTTCATATATATATATATATATATATATATATATATATATATATATATGATAGTAATCATATCGCTTGGGTTATTTTGATTCTTCAGGTAAACTTTCAAATGGACTGACTCCAAAAGTATTTTTGATTGTCTATTTAAGTATATGATGGCAATAAATAAGCAAATAACTAAGTAAATAAAATATATATCATTCGTTTAAAAAAAGCTGTCCCTGTCTGCTAATAGTTATTATATTTAATATACAGAATCTGGCTAGCGATAGTTGTTAATTTTATTTACAAATAATATGCGCTATAGAAAGGGTTCGATTTTATTGGAACTGAAAACTAAACAGGAAACTAACTATTCTTGATCTCAAACTATGATAATATCATTCAGCTTTGTTATATCATTTCTCTAAAATCATTATTTCTTAAAAAAATTATTTTAGTAAGGCAATAAAGTCACTGAAATGGGTGAAATGGGAGGGGTTACCGAATGTGAGAGAATATGGGAAAATGAAACAGTATTAAAGAGAGTCAGTGAGTGAGAGAGAATTAAGATGATAAGATATAACGATTGACATTGCATTTACATTTTTGAAGATCAAAGTTGACTGGAAAGCAAGAAGCCGGTAGAGAATGACACAAAGGCGAAGTACAAGGGAAGTGCCTGTCAGCATAGAACTTACGGTTACATCTTGCCATTTCAACTTTAAAATGATGAAACCTTGCCGTCAAACTTTCACAAAGTCTAAGCACCAAAAAGGAAATCTCATCAGAACAATTACCATGAAAATATTTATAGAAAAGACACCGGGAAGCTACGTTACAGCGGAGGGAAAGTCACTGAAGGTATGATCCTAGGTCAGGATCAATAACACTGTAGATTCTCCTTTTGTATTTATTATATACCTTTGAGCATTAATGGGTATGCCCCAATCCTCATAAATACGTTGGACACTATTGTAAGTGGGGGGTAATATGCTGTCCAAGTAGTCCACCACTAGCAGTGGTTTACCTATTTCACGCCGCTGGCGAGTATTGTATTTTGGTTATTCCTCATTCAGTAACCCTTTCTCGGTTACAACAATGTTTTATCAAGAATCTTTAAATACACTGCAGAAGCACCAGACCAGATGTGACAGAAATATTCAAGGCATTGACTAATTGTAGACTTATAAATGAGTAAAATAGATTCTGGTGAGAAAAAATTCTTTAGTACGACAGAGTAAAACAATTTCCTAGCAGCTGACCTAGCAATTGATTCAATATAATTTTCCACTTCATATTAACCCGAGAAGTCGCAAGGATTCACACTTCTGGAGGTTAGCATCAGCCATACTGATGGAAGGCAAAAAATGTCTTCTTAGACGATTAAAAGAAAGCAGTTTTGTTTTTTTGGAATCGTTAAAAATTAACAAGGTAGTTTTTGAGCTTAGCAGCTAATTGCACCTAAGCGAATCGATCAGACGTACTATTAAGACTAAGCTTGCCAAAACGACCCTTATATACTGGACATGTCCCGTATTGGATAATTTAGTCCCCAAGTCCCGTACTGACCTTTCGGGGACACCCCAAATGACCTGTTTTTAGTTCATTTTCAAATTTCGTTATAAAAAAATATTTTTACTACTTTCTTTCATTACCCTTCTCTTCAAAGCCCTTTCAAAATATTGAACATGTGATATGTGTCTACAATCACGATACATTTGTCGCTGACATATTTTCCGCAATCGTCAGTGATGGCCTGTCTATGTTCCGGTTTATCATGACAGGAAAAAATACCCACTGAGTTTACTTTTCTATTTAGCGTAGATATAACATTTAATTGGTTAATCAAGACATACCCACAAGTCGATTTTTAATTCTGACCTTTCGGAAAAGAGTTAACACTTTATTTTTAAATTTCCTTAAAAAATCATTTAATCAACACTTACTTACCATCGCCTGAAGAAGTACAATCATATTATTGAAACATGAAAGCTTTTTTGTCGCGATTTCAACATGTTTTTATTATAATCTCTTATATATATATATATATATATATATATGGAGAGAGAGAGAGAGAGAGAGAGAGAGAGAGAGAGAGAGAGAGAGAGAGAGAGAGAGAGAGGGAGGGGTTTGAAGTGTCCCGTATTGCTAATTTCTTAATCTGGTCACCCAAATTAAGACTGGAGTAAATAGTTGTGTCATCAATTTTCAAAATAAATAAGAAAACTCCTTTTTTAATTTTAAACATTAGATTTAAAAACTTCTATATAAGTATTATATATGGAAAAATGTCTATAGGTTTAATTCTAGAAAACATGTACAAACGAACTGCAAAATGTGTGTTTAAAATCAAAAGAGTAGTATAACAGTTCTAAATATTCTATGACAGGATCAGAGAAAACTATAGAATGACAAATCTTTAAATCTTAACATATGACTTAGCGCCAACGACTTCTATCATTCTAATTTTGTGGAGACGTTCATAAAAGATAATCACAATAAAAATGAAATAATTTATTAATTCACTAACTGAAACAATTTTTTTTTTTAGAAATATTTAAATATAATTTACGTTTAAACATTTCAGGAATTAAAAAAAAAAAATGTCAAGGTTACATTTAAAGCATTTTTGTAGTTGATCTTCAGTTAGTTTTAATTTGCTTATTCCTAGCGTTCCGAAAATGGTACATTGTATAGACGTATAAACCTATAATTGATAATAGATTTTTAAAGACTTGTAATTAATACCAGATTTTTATTTTTTATTTTATTTTTTAAATGCATAATTAATACCGGGTTTATATTAAAATTTTTATACTCAATACCGGATTTTATGAAGGACACCAATGGGTTTAGAACGTCGTAAAAATAGTATAACAACGCCATTTCGAGGATAATTTGTCATTTCGTATTTTGCCTTACGTGTTTTTTAAATTTCCACCTATGGCTGATATTTACTAAATTACGCTATAGCAATTCTAATTTTGATAACTACAATTCGATTTTAATTATTTTGGGGCTAGGCAGTTGATGTCACTTGATGTTATAAACGTAACGATAAGAAATTATCGACAGGAAATATAAACCTTTAATAATTACTGCCACTAATCAAATGAAAAATATGGAAATCTAACTATTATTGTAGAATATAAATAATATTGGTTGTTCAGTGTTACTTAGAATAACAGGTCCGCTGGTAAAAAAATAAAAAAACAAAACAAAAAAACACACACACACACACAAAATAATTTGTTAGTGGGAAAAAATTTTGATAGATTATCATTCATTAGACCTACATTTGACAGAATCAAAAAATATTATTATTTTTTTTTTTTTTAATTTTAGAAATAGGGGTTCTGTTCAATATATATATATATATATATATATATATATATATATATATATATATATATATATATAGTATCAAATCGATCCTTGACGGCTTTATCTACACTTTGTTTTTTATTTATAAATGTTAAGTTTGTAATGGTGCTCACGTCTTTGATAACTGCGTGCTATAACGAACTAGGGAAAAAAGACAACATGTATAGATTAAAATATGAAAATGCGGTTGAGATTGTAGTGTTCGGGAAATCATTCATGCGAAAAGAATCATTATGAGTGAAACTGCTCTCTTACAAATGAAATACGAAAGGAATGACGGTACTTCGACCCTGTAAACATAGCCTGGCGTGTCTTGGCTGTAAATGTCTGAACTGGTCGAATTAAATCAATGTGCTGTAACATCGAATATTGAATTCTGTAAAAATATCTTGATTGACGATACAGTTAACATAACTGAAAGAGTCCGTGCCTTAAAAGTTTATTAACTGCAAATGAAAATGAGACCTCTTGAAAGCAGTTATTATATTACGAACTTATTTTAATTATTTGTAGAAAGAAATCAGAAAAAATAAAATAAAATAAAACAATAATCACTAGTCATATTTGTCTTATATTTATTTCCGGTGGTCGTTTTCTGTTTTATCGTCATCCATTTTAAGAGACGATGGTTTTGCTGGGCAAATAGCACAGCCTGGGGCAGAGATTTGACTTGTGAGGTTTCCGAATGACCCTAGAGTGCTCGTACGTATTCACATCTTCAGCTGTGACATTGACATTGAGCTTCCGAAAAAATAAAAAGTTCCGTGCCCTGCGGAAATTTCGGACTAATTCTGAGAGCGATAAAGTTTGATGTCGTTGCAAGTTTTTAAAGAGCGCTATGGTAAGAAAGCCATCTAAGAGATTTTGAATTTTTTTTTTTTATCTTAAATTCCACTCAGGCTAACATTGTCGGAAACTTGTAAATGAGGTTGTAAAATATTTTTGATTTTACACTTTAGTAGTGTTTTTAATCTTTCAAGAGCGACTGAACCAAAAGGTCTAAACCTTATAAAAATTGGATGCTGAAGATTAAAGGTAAATATCATAGTGAATATTAATAGTACCCCCCCTCGTGACAAAAAATAAAATAAAAAATAAATAAACAAGAGCAGCGTTATCGCCATCATCATCATCATCATCATCATTTGGCATTTGTCAGTTAGTTGATATCTTACGGTCACATTGCGTTGAAACACCGGTTCTCGTTTGATCACCGAAGTTAAGCAACGTCGAGTCTGGTTAGAAGCTAGATGGGTGACCGTTTGGAAATTCCAGGTGCTCTAAGCTTGGATGTGCGGGTGGTGTGATGGATAATGATTCGGAATTGTTAATCAAAGAGCCGAGTTCGAATTCCAGTTGGCTTCGTTATATTCAGCTACTTGCAAATAGCCCTGGGAAATGCATTAAGCCATCATTCTCCTCAGCTATGGGTTAATTAATAAGATTATTATCTCCAATAAAACAAAATAAAATAGCGTACCGAATATTTAGATTCCTGTATTAAATAGTAGCTGATATGCCGCTAAACAAAAACAACCGACCAATATTCTGGAATTTCCGCTGCTCATAAAATGATGCCTCTACAACGTTTCTGCTACGTTACAAAGCTGTTGCCAAAATGTTTTTTTGTAGACTAACCACAACGAAAACCCAACGTTACTTTGTAACGTTGTTTTTTTTTTGTTTAGCGGCATATCAGCTCCTTATGCCAAAGTTTAATTTTCTTTCAAGTAATAAAAATATGATATATGTTATTCTGCTTTCACAGTTGAATACATGGTAGATAATACTCAGCTTTTGTGCATATACAGGTTTGTGTGATAATAATTACTAGTGTTGGTGATATGTATGGTATATATTGTAGTTTTGTTGAAGTTATATTTTGGAATGCAGTTTGATATAATGTAGTATATTGTACAGATTAATGTCATGAAAGTGTTCTTTCGTGTTGGTTATTTAGTTATTTGAATTTGTTTAGCCGCATATCAACCTCTATGAGTTATTTAATGCCGAAATCTAAATATTTTGAACAATTTTATGGCTTCAACTACAGATAAAATGTATCATTGATCATTTTGCTATAAAATGTATTGTTGGTCATTTTGCTATAAATAGGTATTGTTGGTATTTCTATTATATAAACGTAGTTTTATATCTGTCTAAATTTCTGAGATTAGTTATTGTAATTATTTATATCATTTACATTGTTCGGACTGTTGAACTCATTTTTATTGTCATATTCAAGACGTTTCGACCGTTGTACGCTCTAATCTTCTTCAGGTAATTGAAATTTCGAACTGAACCCTTTATTTCGTCCAACGGGGTAGATTGTTCTTGTTTCATGTATCATGCCTCTCTCTGATGTCTCAGTTATTTCCCTTTAACTCAACTCTTCAAGTTTTTGTACACCACTGCAGTAGCCAGGTATTGAACTCACAACTCTTTGGGTCAAGTCACTGGATCCAACCAATGTTTTTATCCACTAGGCCATGTGTCCTTGAAAATTTACCCCGGTGGACGAAATAAAGGGTTCAGTTCGAAATTCCAATCACCTGAGTGTACAACGGCCGAAAGGTCTTGAATATGGCACTAAAGATGAGGACAACAGTCTGAACAATGTAAATAATGTGTACTTTTATACTTTCATATTGTTTTTGTTTTAAGATTCTCTATTAGCTCATAGTTGGGACTCTAACCGGTGCAGCACGGCGGGCCAGGGTAGACCTGAGAACAACAGCAATGAAGAGGTGGGTCCATGCTTCTCAAAACCTTCAATCTCCCGATCATAAGCCTTGTTGCCGGATGTAATTTATCGTCATACCCAGAACTATTGTAACGTTGCAGAATACTGCCAAAAAATTGTGGAAATAAATTCCGACTTATAATTTTAAGTAGACATATTTTCTGTAACCTTTCGGCACGATTTAATGTAAAAAGTGAATCAGGAAATTTGCACGTAAGTGAATATAACGAACCCAACTGAAATTGGAACTCGATTCTCCGATTAACAATTCCGAGCCATTATCCATTACATCACCCGCGCATCCAAGCTTACAGCACCTGATATTCCCAAAGGATCACCTATCTATCATTAGATTGAAACTGAAATCGGCATCTGTGTCGCGATCACTAATTTCTCTTTATGGCAACAACCTCCGGGAAATAGGAACAGAGTATAAGCCAACCATTTTAAGTCCTTTTTTATGACTTTTATTTCTAAAATACATTTAAGTATTTAGTATTTTAAAATACATTTAAGTATTTAGTATTTTAAATGGACAAACAAATTAGATTTGAAAATTGATCATCTTGCCGTCAGCGAATCAACAGTTACCGAACTAGCAATTTACTAAACTTTTGCTCTCTCTTCTCTCGTTTGCGCCTCAAATATAATTTTTGAAATCAAGATTAATTTTACTGTAGATTAATTTTACTGTAAATATCTCTTACAGTTTGTAACTGGTGGTATTCTAGACGAGAATAGCGCCAATCTATTAAAAGAAAGAAAGAAATATATCGTCCTTTGCACTTATATAAACAATGGCCGTCGACTAATAATGAGAATAAATTAAATTTCCATTCACTTAAAAGGTTTTCGATGTTTTTGCGTTTAACTTTCCTTTGTTTTTTTTTATTAGATTGACATTCTTTTTCATGATATAACTATTTTATAACGATCATAAAAATATTGTTTGGTTGCAGCTTCTGCGATTTCTTCTTTTTCTTCTTCTTCTTATTATTGTTATTTTATTATTATTACTCTACCATTATTATTTTTATTATAAGCTTTATTATTATTATTATTATTATTATTATTATTATTATTATTATTATTATTTCCTTTGGTTTCTGGTGTATATTCATTTCTTTCCGGGTTCCGACCAGAGACCTAAGGTCAGAAATGGCATCATGACATTTTCCAATGAGAAGTTAAAAAAAAATCACACATATTTTATGTAGATAAAGCCCTTCGTTAAAATATCCCTAAAAGATAAAGAGAAAACTGGAGGCAACATAAATGTAATTCTACAGAAGGATTATGAGAATTTCATGTATGGAGCGAGTAAACGATGAGCCTGGTAATAAAAAGAACACATACTCGGAATCCGGAAGATACAGTTGAAATTCTTTGGGCACATAATGAGGGAGGAGGCCTTGGGAAACTTAGCCCTCACATGGCGTATCGAGGATAAGAGAGGTAGACGAAGGCAGCAAGTCACCTACTTGATGAGCTTGTGTGAGTGGATGGAACGGAGGGCTGAAGGCTTATCAAAGGGAGAAGAGCTTCTAAGAGGCATAACGGATAGGAAGTTTTGGAGAGCCATATTTATCCATGCTGTGAAGGGATGCGACACAAAGAAGAAGAAGAAGAAGAAAAAGAACAAACAAAAGAAGAAAAAGAAGAAGAAACAGAAGTAGAAAAAGATAAAGTAGAAGAAGTAAAAGAAGAAAAAGAAGTAAAAGAAGAAGAAGTGAGAAACTTTTCTTTGTGTATTGACCCTTTTTCTAATACAAGTTTCTCATTTTTCAGTATTTCTTGAAAAAGCTTTCTAGTAATCCTTATCAATGTTTTTTTCTTCTAAACTTTGCTAGAATCTAGAAAGACGTCATTAATACAGATTTTATTTGAAACTTTAATATCAGTCAATAATGGAGGCACGGTGGAGTAATGGATAGCAGCTTGGATTTCTAATTCGAATTCCATTCGAATCCATTACATTCACTTACGTGCTAATACCCTTCGGAATGGTATGAATCCTCTTCTCCCCACCCCCAGCTATGGGTAAATAGCAGGACAGATCGGGTTCTATAGCCCTGGATGGTAACTGGTCTACCGCAAAAAGAAATGACAACCTACTGCGGGAAAAAATCTGCCTCTTCAGTCATGTATCGAAAGATGCATGATCGCCTAAGCATGTATCATGCATGTCACATAACTGACATCAGTCAATAATTATATAAAAATGATCTTCTCGTAGGTGCCATATCTGTCTTTTGTTGCTTTAGGTAACTTTCGACTCTTTACTATCTCGATTTCTCCTTGTTCAGCCATTCATTCAGATTTTCGTCTATAATTCATTAGGTTACTCGAGTTTTCCATCTAATTCTCTTAGTTTCAACCTCTCTTTGTTTAATACAAAGAGAAGTTGAAACCATGAGAACTCACCACTTCCTCTGTCCTTATTATGTGCCCTAGGAATTTAATAGTCTCTTTCTGATTGTAAGTATAAATTTCCTTGTTGCTCGTATTTTAGTTAAAATTTTCTCGTTGGTCATATTCTCTATCCATGGCATTATCAGCATTCCTCGCTAGAACCACATCTCTGTCAGTTGAAGTTGCGGGTGTTAAGAAGGTTGTAGGTTTTTACCTTTTAGGTAAAGGTGTGTGTTCAATATATAAACAAAGAAAGAAGAAGCATACAAAAAACTTGATTTTCTGTTACGGACGTTTATTTCATTTATGTTGACTGTATTAAAACAAAGTTAAATGTCTCTTTAGTATGCCCGCTTTCCTTTTTGTTTAAGAAATAATTTATGGAAAATAATGGTAAGAACGGGTAAAGATGGTCGAACTGAAGTCAGCCTCGCGCTGTGTTGGGATGACCGAATCTCCACTTCATGAGTAGGGCTGCTGAAAACACGTCGTTGATAAGTAGAAAAGAGAAAGATTCTGTACTTTCCGGAAGTGGGGTTTGGTTTGGTTTGTTTTACGGCATATATCAACCACAATGGGTTATTGACAAGATTTTTATTGCTGGTAATTTTTTTTTACTTAATGTGTATGATAGAATGACGTGAATTTATTCCGTCGAAAGTAGGGACGCTGTTTAGTACTCGGTGACCATCGTCTTCACGATCACTAAACGAGTAGATACTTCATGTTTGGTACTCTTTTTTATTGGAGGACTAAGCAGATTCAAAATGGAATAGTTCTATTCAAAATGGGACTAAGCCGATTCAAAATGAAATAGTCAAATTCAAAATGGAATAAACAAATTTGATTTGGGACTTAGCAAGTTCAAAATGGATTAGGCAAATTCAATTTGGGACTGAGCAATTATTTTGCTAAAAAAAGACTTTAAAATTAAATGTTTTCATGATAAAATAATAATGTTCAAACTTTACTATTGAAATGTTTTATCTTCTAGGAGCAATCAATAAATCAAGAAAATTCGTGAAAGGTGTATGTTTTTTGGATGCAACTTTCGGCGCTTAAAATCTCTCACTATACCTTTTTTCAAACTCTGTCTTGATAAATGCATTCAGTATTTCCTTGCTGCTTTTTCTTAGGACGTTCGAGACTTGCCCTGTTGTCCCCCAAATCATTTCATTTTGAATAACTCTCTCGTATTCTCTCTTTTTAAATATTATATACAGTCTATGCATCTCTTTCTTTCTTCTTCTCTTTTCACTGATTGTATTACCAATGAAGTGCCAGAAACTCTAACTTTGACACAAATTAATCCTTTCAAGAATAGCCTCTTGTCAGAAATTGATAGTAAAATATACGCAACGCCGCGCTCCGAATTTTAATTATCTGATTTACCTCCCAGTTGATAGTGAGTGGAAATTGACCTTCTAATAGCTAAAAAGCAGTGATACACGGTCTACTATTATTACAATGTCATCGCGTAGAAAACCTCTAACGAAGAATGAGTCTGAAATGAAAAGAAGTCAGATATTGGTAGCATTTAATTCAGATAGACAGTGGAGAGAGTTGACGGAACATCTTGGAAAAAATCAATTTCCAATCACTATTTATGAAAAAAAGATAGATTGTTCCAATTTGAACTCGCCTAGTCTGTAATGGATTTGTTTCTTTCCAAATCAAACTTGCGCTTATTTCATTTTGAATTTGCTACGTCCCATTCTGAACTTGGCTATTTCATTTTGAATTTGTTACGTCCCATTTTGAACTTGGCTATTTCATTTTGAATTTGTTACGTCCCATTTTGAACTTGGCTATTTCATTTTGAATTTGCTATGACCCATTATGAACTTGGCTATTTCATTTTGAATTTGTTACGTCCCATTTTGAACTTGGCTATTTCATTTTGAATTTGCTATGACCCATTTTGAACTTGGCTATTTCATTTTGAATTTGCTTAGTCCTAAAATGATTTTGATTAGTCCGAAATTGAACTTGAAATGGTATAGACTCAGAAGTAGTATTTTGAAGAAGACTAAAGTGCTATTGCTCCTGATTAAGTAATCTTGTAAACACTCTAGGAGTATTTTGCTATTGATTTTTATACACAATTTTTTAGCGTGTGAATATACAAGGAATATTTTAAATAGGGCTAAAACGCTATTGTTTTTGATTAAGCAATTTTATTGTAAAGACTTTAGATAAGTGTGTGAGTATACAAGGAATATTTGGGAACAGGACTAAAATGCTCTTGCTCTTGATTAAGCAATTTTGTTGTAAAGACTCTATAACTGTGCTTCTCAACCTTTTTCAGTCCATGGATCATTTTTTCTTAAAAAAATTCAAAAGGACCTCACATACTTTTACTTTTAGTGTTCAATTTTCACACTAAAATACTCAATGAAAAGACAAAGTAGTCAATTTACACATTTACAAGGATAAACACAGGATATCAAAATACATTTTGATGATGTCATTCAGTCTTAATCCATTCAGCTAGTGACTACCTTGATCTTGGTCTTTCTGACACAAGATATAATCAATTATGATGGTGTCATTCAGTCTTAGTCTGATAGTTCCTTTGCAGTTAAAATCTAATTCATTTCTTTTTTCTACTGAAAACATCCACAACAGCCAAAAATCCAGATTCCACCATCCATGTGGTAGGGAAAGAAATGATGCTTGCTTTTACATGTTGAAAAATATTTGTATGTGAGTCCTTTATCGATATGTAGGCAAAGACATCTTCTTTGTCAACTCTTCTTAGTTCCGCATTCTCTTTCAAGTCCAGCATTCATTTTCAGCCAACTCAACATTTCATCTCCTGGCTCATAATTTTCTAGGTCTACAAACCAGAGTGGATAATCCATCTTTAATAGATCATTGCATCTTTCCTCAAAGTCTACGTGAAGACCTTTAAGATTGGAAATGCATGCAGCAATGCATTCTGATGTAGGAACAGTGGTGTTGAAATTTTGAAATGATGCAATTTTTTTTTTTCAAACTGTTTTTTCCAAAATTTCAATTTCCCTATATAGGCTTTTATCAAAAGCACAGGTGACTAAATCTGATCTTCTACCTTGCATTTCCAAGTTAAGCAGATTCACTGTTTTAAAAATATCACTTAGGTAAAATATTTTTGATTTAAACTCAGGAAGTCATTCCAAAATTTCCTTAAATGTATCAGTTTGCTTCTTGGAGTTGTAATGAGTCATTTGGGGCTTGAACATGCGAAAGTTGATTAATGGTTCCCAACAAATTCACTAGTCTTTCAGGGCCCAGGCCTTTTGACAACCATCTTACTTCTGTGTGAAGCAACAGGGTTTTAAAATTTTCATCTTCACAGAATTGCACAAAAAACCCCCAAAAAACAAAAGAACTATCATACATTGAGTTTGATTTGACAAAGTTAATTGCATGCATGGCAGTGTTGAGTGCTTCTTGCATCTCTCCTTCAATATTCTTAGAAACCAAATGCTGTCTGTGGATAAGGCAATGGATATAAAAGATGCGAGGAGCAACTGATTTCATTCTAGAAACAAAGCCTTTCACTTTTCTTGTCATGTCAGCAGCTCCATCTGATGCAATTTTGATCAAATAGGTCAATGGAATATTTTTATCGTTAAAATACAGCATCACTTTATTGAATATATCCTCTCCATTAGTAGTTTCAGGCAAACTTTTAATGAATATCATTTCTTCCCTTATATCATCTTTATGGATGAATGCGACACAGAAGAATAGCTTGGTTATGAATTGTGCTCTCATCAACCTGGATAGAAAACTGTGTCTTTTACAGAATTTCCACCATCTCCTCCTCAACAAAATTAGACATTTCACCTGGTCTTCTTGCAATAGTGTCATTTGAAAGTGGAATCGTACTTAGCGTAGATACAGCATGTTTTCCCAGAACCTCATTTGCACAAGATATCATAGAAGGCTTGACAAGCTTCTCACCATAAACCTGAGATGCTCCAAACTTAGCAATAATTTCAGAGATCAATTAACTTCGTTTGACTGTTTTTGCTTTTGCAGTATTCATCTACTTTACAAAGTCGGATAGTTTGACTGGCTGTCTTTTCTTTTTATTCTCAAAATATTCCATATCTTTACCAACAAATGATGAATGCTTTGATTTTTGGTGCTGCTCCAGCTTAATTATCTTCATGGAATCATTTTTCAAGATGGCATCCCATTCAAGACAAATAGGTTTTGAGCCTACAGATACAAAGCCAAACATGATAAAATCTTCTCTGTAATTCCTCAGTTTTGCCTTTTTAGCTGTTGGTCCAGACATTCTTACAACTGTTCTGAAAAATAATAAAAATAATAAATATTTCATTTCTATAAATTAGAAATATCAAATATTGTGCAGTGATCTATTAACATAGGGATAATTTTTTATATGAATAAAAAATTATATTATATAATATATATATATATATATATATATATATATATATATATATAATAAATAAGTATATATATATATATTTGATAAAAATAAAATAAATATAGCATTGCATAGTACCTACGTAATTTCGAAAATTTCAAATATAATAGACATTAAATTAATTAATTAATTTAATTAAACAAAATATTAATGTTTTTTAATTCTTCAAAGTATGAATAATTTAGATACATTTTTGTGAAATGGCTACTTTTTTTATGACTACGAATTCTCTGTGGAAATGCTATGTGGACCACCGGTGATCCACCAGGACCACATTGAGACTCACTGCTCTAGATAAGTTTGTGAGTATGCAAGGAGTATTTTGATGGAGACTAGAGCGCTATTGTTCTTGATTAAACAATTTTGTATTAAAACTTTAAATTCGTGTGCAAGGAGTATTTTGAAGAGGACTACGGCTCTATATTTAATTAATCCATTTTAATTATTTCGCGAATTTAATTACTGATAATTAATTTCATTTCTACGTGAATTTCATTTAATTACATTGTAAATTTAATTAATCAAATATAAATCCTGCCTGAATTTAGTTAATCTAATTGTTTGAATTTAATTAATTTATTTGGCTGCATAAATTTAAATTAGACTTAATTTAATTATTGCTTAAATGATTAGAACCTCGAAATAATTAGTAGATCGTTTTGAAATTTAAATTGTCACACAATCAGTGTGCTAAGTCTCAAGGGAAATACTTTGAAGAGACAAAAGCTCTATTGTTCTAGGTGGGTTATTGTTTTTGCAAACATTGAATGGCCGGGTATATTCCGGACGGAACTCGTCTTACTGCCTGAATGAAAGAAAGACTTCATACAGCTTCGAAGCTTTTCTTAATTACATGTAAATTTGTTTTTATAGCACTTAGCAGACTCAAATCTTTAGCGTTAAGTGTACCTTGGAGCCTCCATTTGTTGATTAAATGATCATTTATTTTCTGTTTGCACAAATCCCGTCTCATTATCATCACGGAAGGTACGATTTCCGTTTTTTTTGTTTTGTTTTTTTTTGTTTTTTTTTTTGCAGTGTAAAATCCGTTTGCTCCGATAAAATCCAGTGACCACAATATCCTCTTTACCTAATCATTCAAAGATCAAATCATTTTCCTTTATTAAAAAGTCCTATAATATTTATCTTCCATTAATGGGAATAGATAAAAACTGATCAAAGCTACCAAGAACACCAATGACAAGCATTTATGACCTTTAATATGCCGGTGTGTTCAAATCGGAACTGAAAAATGCCTTCCGGGTTTATTTCCCCGGAAGACATTCTAGTCGGTCATGTTAACCTTGTTCTTTGCTGGATTAATCAGAAATCAAATACCTGGTCTCAGCCCGGAAAATAATCTCTTTTACTATACTGAGTTTGATTCTCATCTCGCTCCATATTTTCTGCCTTGTGCCACATCTAAATCACGCTTAGTAAATCGCTACAAATCTCTCGTTAGTATGGCGTATTTTTCAAGGGCATGAATTGTGAATGTCTGAAATAGGCATTAAGTATAAAAGATTTTCCTAAAACAGAATTGTTTTCGCGCCATAGATCTGAACCAACCATGTTAAGATGAATATAAAACATCGGCGCGATAAGTTTTCAATTGAGCCAGTACAATTAAAGCAAAAAGTAACTTCGTTTGTTGTTAAATTAACATTAACTTATATATTCTTTGCTTCAATTTGTTCTTTTCTTTCTATATATCCAAACTATAATTATAAAATATAATTTTGAATAATGAAAATTTAACCGAAATATGTTGGAAAATTTCCAATTTTTCCTTCTGACATCAAGAAACTACGAACGTTAAGCAAAATGATTAGAATATATAAGAAAAAAGGCATTCGTCTTGAATTGATGCCAGAAAGATATGGATTTAAACAAGATCCAAAAAAAATGAAAAAAGAAAAACCTAGCTAAAAAATGAAAGAAAAATGTGATAAAAGGAAAATATTTCACCTCAGAATCTCATGACAAGTTATGGTATAATTATTAGAGTGCATGAAAAGTATTTTTGTTTTTTTACAGATAGATAGATAGATAGATAGATAGATAGATAGATAGATAGATACCCGGAACAGATAGATGTCTTTCCAGTTTTTATATATATTCTATAAAGATGATGTATTTCAGACTATCATCTCTCTATCTATCTATCTATCTATCTATTATTATTATTATTATTATTATTATTATTATTATTTGTGTATGTCATATTTCCCACTTTCTATCCTGTAAAGCCAGGTCCAAACTATAGTCCTCTAGCCCTATAGGAGAATTGTCACTTAATTGATAGCATTTTTCTTAGTATATGTTCCTAGTAGGGCGATCTTCTAGGCAACTTTTATGTTGATGTTACCTGGGACACTGTTAGTAAAATTTTCCATTCCTTTTCTCACGAAGCCCAGAGCTCCGATTACTATTGATACAGTCTCAATCTTCATTCCCCACATCCTGTTAATCTTGATCAGGTCCCTGTGTTTGGACAATTTCTCTATAGAAATTTTCCATAGGGTCGTTTCTCTCAGATGGTACTGCTATGTCAATAAGCATACACTTCCTGAATTTCTTGTTTTTTTATGATAATATTAGGTCTGTTGGCTTTTATTTCCCCGTCAGTTTGAATTGGCGTGTCCCAGATTTAAATCGTTATTTTGGGTAGTTGTGTCTGGTTAGTGCTCATGCCTTCTCTCAGTGGTTTAGATGTTGTGCTTCCTGCATATATTCTAGCGCACATATGTCGCTACCTTATTATGTCTGTGAGTATATTCATTTTTTGCTACTTCCGGTCATCCTGATAAAATGGTCGACAGTTTCATCATATTTTCCGCAGATCCTGCATTACGGGTTAGTTCCATTCTTGAATATGTGACAGTGATAGGATCTGGTCGCGAGGCTTTGGTCTTGAGCTTCAATAATTAGGCCTTCTGCTTCAGTTTTCTGCCCGGTGTTCCTCAGCCACTGATGTGTTTTCTGTTGGTCCATATCTGCTTCTTTTTATGTTATTTGCCATGCAATACCTTGTACCCCTCCCCCTGTTTTTTGTAACTTAATTTATTTCTTTTGATTTCTGTTGTATACTAATTTCCTTTTGAGTCCAAACCAGAGACCTAAGGTCAGAAATGGCTTCATGACATTTTCCACTTCATTTTTGTAATATTATAAAAAAAAAACCCCAAAAAAACAAGTAAAAAAACAAAACAAAAAAAATCTAAGATCACACACATTTTACATAGATAAAGCTCTTCTTAATGTGTGAGCTGTACTTGTGAGTACAATTTGTTGTATTTCTTTAAGAGTCTACCAGTAATCGCTTCCCTGGGTCTATCGGACCCTTTTCCAATCAATGTAAGGGCTCCAAGTATAACTGGAATTATTGATGTCCTCATATGCTACATTTTTGAGATATCCATATTTAAGACGCTTGTATTTTGATTGTTTTATGATATTCAAAAGATACATTACAAATTACAGGGAATGCCATGTCAATAATACATCACATTCTGTATTTGTGGTATTAGATCACGATGTCTTGAGATTGATTAGCTTTGATTGTTCTGTCTCTGTGTATTGTAAAGTCCTATAAGATTGTTATAGCTTCTATTGCTGTAACCGGTTCTGGGTTACATTAATACTAGTTTCTTGCAGTTTCCTTCCCGTAAAAGTTGCACATTTTCCAGTGTAGATTTTGGCTCATTCTATCATTCTGAGTTTTATATTCAGTGGATGTTAACAGTGTGCAACCTGATACAAGATGGTCAATTGTTTCTGGATATTTATCACAGAATCTGCATTTGGGGTCAACACAATTTTTTCAGTATATGTGCTTGGTACTTTCTAGTTAGCAACCGTTGGTCATATGCAGCAAGAATTCGGTTTCAGATTATTATTACTATTAAAAAAAAAAAATTTCGACCTGCGTTTGTTTCTTAAAGCCCATGCCAGACCATAATCAATGACGTAGGACAACTTAAATAGATAAAACTTTTCGTTGGATATGGGATGTGTTTGTTAGAACTATTTTTGGATTTCCTGTGAAGATGGTGCACCAGGGATATTGTTGATTGATTCTTGAGTTCCTTTCTTCATCAGACTCAATGCTTCAACCACAAGAGGAACAATTTTAGTTTTAAGCGCGACTGTTTTTCTATTTCCATCTCTAAGTCTTTGTATTTGTTTAGTTTTTCAAAAATATTCACAGAGATGTTTTTTTATCACTTGGTACGCTCATGTCAATCAGTATGCACACGTTTTCTTTTTTGTCTTTGATAATAATGTTTGGATGATTTGCTTGTAATTGTTCTTTTTCTGTTGATAGAAAAATCCAAGAGGATGATAAAATCTTCTCCCTCAACTACAGATTTAGGATGATGTTCACACCAATTTGCAGCTGTTTTTATGACATCATGCACTGCAGATACTGACCTATCTGTCATGACCCTTTTTATATTCATTTGGATGGGAATATTGAGCATCCTGAGATTAGGTGATTAATAGTTTCAATGAATTGATTGCAGAATCTAAATTTTGGGTACGAACTATTATTCAAGATCTTAGCTTGGTAGTTGTGTGTAAGCAAGATCTGATCCTGTGTAGTAAAACTAAAACCTTTAGTCTCACCCTTAATTCCTGAAATTATTATTAAAAATATTATTATAATTTCTGTTCAGTACAATCGCTTACCGGGTTATTACCCAAAGTAGGTAGTAAATATATACATTCAGTTTGCACGATTTACTGATTGATTAATTTTTTACGCCTTATCAATCTTTTACAGCTTATTTAAAGCCAGAAATATTTTTAGATTGTAAGAATTTTTTGAAAATAATAATGATGTATTGATACAAGTACTACTAATTAACCCATAACTGTGGGAAAAAGAGGTAGATTCATACCTTTCCCAAGGGTATTTGGACGTAAGTGAATATAACGAACCCGGCTGGAATTGGAACTCGGCTCTCAAATTTCCAATACCGAGCCTTTTTCCATCGCACCAACCGCACATCCAACCTTACTGCACCTGGCATTGTCAAGCGAACCTGACCTGCGTTGCTTAACTTCAGCGATCGTACAAGTTTCAACGTGATATGACTGTAGACCCTTCAGTTTGCACAAATTTTTAAGTTATTCTTTTCTTTACATTATTTACATTATTCGAACTATTGTCCCCATCTTTGTCGCCATATTTATCACAACGTTTCGGCCTTCAGGTGGTTGGAATTTCGAACTAAATCCTTTATTTCGCTCACTGAGGTAGACTGTTATAGTTCGACGTGCTATGTTTGATGGATATCAGTTATCTCCTGCTAATTTTCCCTCTGAAAGTTCTCCACTGCCTCAACCGGGTATTGAACTCACACTCTTTGGGTTCTGTCGCTGGATCTAACCAACGCCTTTATCCACTGTGTCATGTGTCCTTGAGGTCACATGGCACAGTGGATAAAGTATCTCATCTCAGAAATATAGACAGACTCTTTTTTCTTTACATTCATAATCCTCTTCTGTGTAGATGAGTAGTTCTATTTGTTAATCTATTGTATGCTATCAGTTTCTTTTTCTCGCATCTTTCGAGTTCTAGAATCCTTTTCCGGCTTCTTAACTTTCAGTCAAGTTTGACCTTCAAAAATTTAAATGCAATGTTAGTCATTATCTTCTGTCTTAATTCTTGTTCTTTTATTCTTCTCGCACTTTAATGATGTTTTTCTTTTTCTTTGTTCTTTAACCCCTTGTGTCTCAGTGGCTTTACTGCCTTGCTTGGGGTGTAATGATTAATAAAAGTTATTACTTTTATTAAAACTTCTTGATTGCTTATATGTTATGTCCATGCCATTGTCAACATTCGTCGATAGAACCACATCAGTGTCGCTTCAAGTCTCGTTTTATCTGAGATGAGATTTTTCCATCATTCACTGCCATATTGTCGATTAATCGTTCTGATATTATATATTGATTTTCTTAAACGACTTATGTTTTTGAGGGTAAGTGACTGAAGTTGAGATGCCAGGGCAGGACCGATAATACTACAGAGCCTTCTTTTGGGGATTTTTTTTCGAGAATATCGAGATATATAGCAGGAGCACCAAACCAGATATTACAGCAATATTCAATACACGAACGAATGGTAGAGTTATAAATGTGTAAGATAGATTCAAAGGAGGAAAAAGCCTGGTACAGCACAGTGAACCAACATTCCTAACAGAATACCTAGCAGGTGAAAACGTGAGACCAAGAAGGAGCTATGAACTTCTCTCCTGGAGGTTAGAATCAGCCATACTGATGAAAGGCAAAATTGGTTCTCCATGATGATTACAAAGGTTACTTTGTCCGACATATTGAATTTTACTAGTAAACACGAAGTAAATAGTTGTACCTTTAGTATAAATATGTCACTCGATGTTTTCCTTGTTTCTCTTGCCTTCAACATCTCCCGTAAGATTTAAATTCTCCATTTCGTCTTTCCTCATTGAATAATTTCAGTTGTCACTTTCTAGTTTCTTTTTAGTTCCAGTTTTCATTAACAAATTCTGATGTTTTTTTTCCTTCTATTCTTTAACCCTTGTATCTCAGTGCATAGAGTGAAATGATTAAAAAATTTATTATTTTTTATTAAGACTGCTTCGTTGCTCACATGTTCTGTCCATGTCATTGCCAGTATTCGTCGGTAGAACTACATCAGTGTCGCTTCAAGTCTCTTTCCCATTTGTGTAGAGATGGCCCAGCATTTATCGTCATATAAGAAATTAGTTAGTACATCACAGTTAAGCTCTTTTTTCCTTGTTTATAACGACATTTTCTCATAAAAACTTTGCTGAGTTTATGGAAATTAAACTGTAAATCTCTACAGCGGGTAAAAAAAACAGATTAGATTCAAGAGACTTCATAAAGGAAATGTGCCCTCGAATTTGAACCCTTTTGGTGGGCACATATTATTTATTAAGACAATCAAATGCACAGGTCAGTAGATGTAATTCGCACTATAAAAAAGTGCTTCTACTCAAATGTGTAAATCTACTAAAATATAACGTTTAAAGTAATAAGAAAAAATGCTTTTATAAATTAATCTATGAACGTGCATATGAATGTGTATACAAGCACAAATATACATATATTACATATTTGGGAAGCAATCCTTCTTTTATACATGTTTCATTGAATGTGACGAACAAAAAGAATTTTGTAAGATTTTTAATTCAGTTTTTCTAGTGTCTTTACACATTTTCTTTACTAAGAGTATGTAGAATCTATCTGTAATGATTATTGTTCCAAGCGCTTTCGGTTAATACTTTATCTAATTCTAAGTGGGGGTGGTTAGTAGAATATTCAGCAAAAACTACACTAAGAATGAAATTAGTATTACACTCACAAATCATAGAAGAGGAAACAAAACAAAATGAAAATTACCCTCCTCTTGAAAATACCGAAAGTACTAAACAAAAGCCCGAGAGACAGTTGTCATTATGGACAGTTTCTACACAATCTTAGTCTTACTCCTGGTAAAACAAAAATTATAAAGCCTTTAGATAAAAACTTACAAATATTCCTTCTTATCTGTCATATTCAACAAAAATTATATATATATATATATATATATATATATATATATATATATATATATATATATATATATATATGTGTGTGTGTGTGTGTGTGTGTGTGTGTGTCTATGTCTGTGTGTGTTGATACACTGAAACAGGCCTGTATGTGGATGACATATGCTCTCGATAATTTCGGTTGAGCATTGTTGAGAGAGAGAGGATAATTCTAAACAGCGGCCATTTCTGCTAACGCAACGCTCTTCATTAAATGAATGGAGCACTATGGCTGTCTGGCATTCGTAAAAAAAATTCCCTTTCCTTCTGGCATGCGCTGATAGCTCAGGGATACAAACTTCTGATTGATGCCAAATCAGTCGGGTTTCGGTCTCGGCTTGAAGCAATCGGATGACTAGCCGCACTGATGGGCTGTGGATGACACACACACACACACACACACACACACACACACATATATATATATATATATATATATATATATATATATATATGTATATATTGGGCCTTTTATCCTCAAAGATTCCAACGCGTTTCCTTACCCAGTTTTCTCTTTCATTCTGATCTGAAGAGACCGAAACCAACAGATGTCCGCGAAACGCGTCGTTTATAAGCTTTTCCGCTTTTTTCATCATTTCCACTTTTATTTCGAATACTATTATGCCTTCTACACACACACATACACACACACACACATACATACATACATCCGGGTTAGTAGATACCCGCCATCCTTAGATTATATAAGTCATATTATAGCTATTCCTTTCAAATCATGCATGAAACTCTGAGTATCAGATTTGGATATTACTCTCCATGAGAGTGACCCATTGCGTCTTCTCAGTATAAAATTCTCGGCTGATAGGAAGTTGAAAGACTATATGAAATCCATTGTTAGGTCTGCTGCTAAGAAAGTCGATTCATTGTCTAGTGCTATACAATTTTTCTCTTCCGAATCCATCTTACATATTTCCATCATTCGTCCATGCTTCAAATATTCCTGCCACATATAGTTCGGTGCTCCTGCTGTATATATTAGAGATTCTTGATAAAATCCAAAGAAGAATCGTCAATATTATTTGTACTGATTTGGCGTCTCGGCCTCAGTCTCTTTCCCACCGGCGTAATGTAGCTTCCCTCTGCCTTTTCTATAAATACTTTTATGGTATTTGTTCGGATGAACTCTTCGTTATGGTTTCTAGACTTTATGAATTTAAGCACAGTACTAGATTAGAGGCAAGGTCTCATCAATTTATAGTTGAATTGGCTAGATGTAACCGTAAGTTCTATGCTAACAGTTTCTTTTCTCGCACTTCTCTTTTGTGGAACTCTCTTCCGGTTTCATGCATTCCAGCAAACTTTGATCTTCAAAATTGTAAATGCAATATCGATCATTATCCACTATCTTTTTGATTCATCTTCTTTCATTGTTCCAGCTCTCTAATAATGTTTCTTTTTTTTCCACACTTTGTCATAGTAGCTTTACTGCCTTGCTTGGGGCGATATAATATATATATATATATATATATATATATATATATATAAAATCGATCAAGATAAATCTGGAAGATAACACTTTTAAGACATGCATTCTCTTTGTAATTATAGTGTTGATATTAAGATATAGAGGAATAATAATAATAATAATAATAATAAATAACTATTCACTTAATTTCTCTCTTTTTATACATATGCATATATATATCCCTCTCTCTATATATATTTTTCTCTTTCTCTCTCTCTCTCTCATATATATATATATATATATATATATATATATATATATATATATATATATATATATATATTACGTGTTTGAATTAGCAGTAATAAATAGCAAATCAAGTTTTCTATTTACTTTAATAAAGATGTATGCTGCAAACTTCCAATGGTAGTGAGGGAGTACGGTGCTATATTATTGAAATATAATTAGCTGATTCAAGCAGTCAGCACACAGATAGTCTTCCTACACAAAATGATTTCATTTTAGGAGCACAAAAAATATCTTTGAGTGAAACGCATCCATAATTTGCCAGTCGCCATTACATTCTCTTGGCTGGCACTTTGCCAATATGGCGCCCGTCATCTTCCCGGAAGAGGACGGGTAGGCAGTAGAGAGTGGCGGTGACGACAATCGTCAGCGCCGGAATCACGATATGTGTTCAGACGGGGGGACATTTTTGATTATATCATTAGAATCTCTAAAGTGGCAGGTTAATTGACAAATGACAATATGCTTTCCTCTTCCGTTAGCGCCGCGGGCTGAGTTGAATCAGTTACTTGCAATTTCTTCTAGTTGCTATTTTCGAGGAAAATGCTTCACTTTTCGGAATTGTTACCACTTCAAAAATAAAGAAATAAAATAAAATAAAAAATAAACATAAACTGTATATTGAACGCGCAAACAAGATAAAAATAGTCAAATTTGCAATAAGAATATGCTTTTCTATTTGTCACATCATCGGTGATACAACGGATTCAGAGAAAGGAGAAGCAGACAAAAATTGGAAAAAGGTAATTTTATCGTGAAGGAAACGCTTATTTCGGTTCCAAATTTGAGTTTGTATATATTAATATATTTTATAAGCACCAAACTTTACTAGAAGTGTTTTTTTCAAAAGTAGCCCAATCTGGCAACCTCGATTTTATAATGCTTTTTTGCTGTAAGCCCTTTTCCGAATAAAAGCTTTCCTTGCAGTTCAAATAGATCTTTGTGTTGTATCTTATGAGATGCTTCTGCGTAGGCTATAAAACAATGTAGAGAAATTTAACTATCTGATAAGTTATATCACACTTGATGCAAAATATGACATCGCAATCTGAAGACGCATTGGAATAGCGAAAGATCCATAATCTAAATAAAGTATTAAAGAACAGGCAAATTTCTTTAGAAACAAAGACTTAACACTGTTAACACTCAATCTTCCAATACAGCAGTGAATAATGGGGAATGTCCTCATAGAGGCAGAATAAGCGACAGATGTGTGGGTCTACAGAAAAATGCTGATAATAGCATGGACAGACCATGTGAACAACGAGGAAGTTTTAATAAAAATATAAACAAGAAAGGTCAGTATGTGATAGTTGAAATTTCTGGGAAAAATCGTGAGGAAATAAGGTTTGGAGAATTTGACACTCGCTGAAGAGCTATAGATGGAGTCACCGGGACACCTATCTAACGAGTTAGTGTCAATAGATAGCATAACAGGGACTCGGCAGGATAGTAAAGGAATAAAGAATGCTTTTACCTAAAGATTGTAGGAAGCTGTGGAGAGCTATATTCCCAGCACCTTTCTGTAAAACCACGTCTTTGTTAACAAGTCTCTTCTTCATCTGTAGGGAAGTTGTCCAGCCTTCTCTGCTATATAGGAAGGTTGATATTGCATAACAGTTCAGCACTCTTTTCTTCTAACGATATTTCCTGTTTCTTCGTAATTGGAACACATACATTATCTGTACATTTAATCATGAGTAAATTGAAATAGATTATATACATACAGAGGAGTGATAATAGTAATATTAGCCATTGTCTTATATAAATTTATATATATTATATTTTCATTAAACGAACAGGCATTGCTGCTGTAGATTGAAATTTAGAAAATCTTTCTCTTAAAACAATTTCTCAGGAAACTAGATTTCTCAAGTTCCAGCATTGATGGGAACTTAATTCTTAACATTTGACTTGAAGTAGGTGTAACTTCAACACCTTGATTATGTCACCATTTTTTCTTCGACTTATATGTGGTATACATTTTAGTTGTTGTTGTCTTTTAAAGTCCTCAAGTGACGTTGTTTCTGTTGCGTGCACACAAACATACGCGCGAAATATGAATAGATATTACTGAAAACATGTGAGTTTTTTTTAGACAATATTTTACACAAACCCATATATATATATATATATATATATATATATATATATATATATATATATATATATATATATATAAAAAGAAAGAACAACAAGATATATAATCCGGTGTTCTTATAGATATTTTTTATTTTACAAAATAGTGCTCAATGTAAATTTACAGAGCATATATATATATATATAGGTGTATCAAAAATACTATTACAAACTTTTGGTGGGGTGTTCTGATACCAAACGAGGTAAAATATCCATATAAACATATGTCCAAAATGTCATATAGAATGTGATCTTTGTGGTCAAGCGTACGAGCGGATCACGGTCTTCCTCAAGGTATAGTTTGTGGTGCCACGCATCGTTTCTCAAAAACACGACCATAAACAGCAGCAAAGGTTGGAAGACCAGGCTGATTTCGATCTGGAAACGCAATCTGATACAGACTTGCAGTCTCGCATCCATTATCATTTTCAAGAGAGTATGTAAAACTCATATCTGCTGCTCACGATATGAATATCCAGCCATCGTTAACTCACTACTACACACGTTAAACGTTGAAGATACACTATCCACAAATGTAGATGAATGACAAAAGCGCCATCTACAGTAAACTTTCTTTTTAACTTAAAAACGAAGGATTTGCAGATATATGTTAATATGAACTTTTGTACTTGTATTGTTGCGAGGAACCTGCCGTCAAAGTTTGTAAAAGTATTTTTGATACAACCAGTATATATATTAAACTACTTTTGTATTGATCCCTGTTTTAAATTAATGATTTGAACGCTGAAATCTTACTTTTCGTTCTTTTGCATTTGTATATATATATATATATATATATATATATATATATATATATATATATATATATATATATAAAAAACAGTTTTAGAAAAATATGACAAACTGGAAAGGTTTTTTGTGACAAAAAATCTTTCTATATATATAAGGATAAGGTAAAAATAGGAAACCTTTGTAAATTTAAATTATAAATTGTACCTTATTCTATCATTCTGTAGAATTCTAATTTATATTTGATCACAAATTCAAATATATATATATATATATATATATATATATATATATATATATATATATATACATATATGATGGACTCTCCCTGTCGGTTTCGTCGTATGAGGTTCCAATTTTGTTTATTTAACCTTGTGTGAGTCGCAAGTGACATTTCAGTCCTGCTAATGATTTGCAAAGAAGTCCACAGATTGTGCAAGAGTGTGGATTCTTGGAGTATATGGCTGGAACAGCAGCAGATATTTTATTCCTTTCCCTAGTTTGACGAAGCTTGACAATGTTTGATATATATATATATATATATATATATATATATATATATATATATATATGTTTGATATATATATATATGTTTGATATATATATATATATATATATATATATATATATATATATGTTTGATATATATATATATATGTTTGATATATATATATATATAAATGTTTGATATATATATATATATATTTGATATATATATACATATATATATATATATATATTTCATATATATATATATATATATATATATATATATATATATATATATATATATATATATGAATTGGGATCAAATATGGATTAGAATCTGACACAATTATAGAATAAGAAACAAATAGGATATACAACACTGACAACCTCCCAGCAACTTCTGCAGCCAAGGCGGCTCAAAATGTATTCATCTGGATCTTGCCGGTACGACCGAGAGCTGGGCCTGTGGCTTCGGCAGAGTATAGCTTCCATATACCTTCGCCTCGTGCTGTGACCTTGGGAGGTCACTCCAGTCTCACCACCAAAGGTGGGAATTTTCACCAAACAGGGCGCAATTTTTATCTTGGGAGATAACCCGATGCTTACTGTATATATATGTTAATGTAAACCTTATTTTAATGGGTACATGTGCTTAAGTAGATATTCCTGATCATAACGTCTATCAGCCTATATCTTAGTAACTTCTACCGACCTTTATCTTAGTAACGTCTACCGGCCTTTATCTTAGTAACATCTACCGGTCTATATCTTAAAAAATCCTTCTAAAGAAAATTTACCTCACAACAGGGGCACAATATGCATTCTATTTTTCAACATTTAAGTAACAAGTCAAGGAACTATTACCCTTTTAAAGAAACTTATATCTCAGTTAGGACTTGCTTGTGTCTAAATTTCTTAATGTATATTTTCGTACACGAAACATAAATTAATTTAGGCAATTAGTGCTAATGTTTATTATCGTAATAAGAATTATTGTCGGATTTAAAAAATCATTCATTGCTTAAATTATTTTGTTCAAGTTTCAGATACAAAGATATACATAAACATATACATTTTGTGCATTTAGACAACAAATGTTCTTTAAGGCAAATATTAAAAACGACAGACATTTTGTGTCGATTAATTTTAATGATTAACTTTTCCGAATTACGAATACTCCTTCTCAGACAGCCTATCTTCTAAATAAAAAAAGATAAAAGAGGTATTAAGTTTTAACTTAATATGGTCGAGACGTCCATTAGAAATTCAACAAAGATTTAAAAATGGCACCTCCCTCTGAAAGAACTTTACAAGAAGACAAATAGTCCTGGGTGAACATCGAGTTAAGTTATAACAAAGAATGGACACTCTGATAACTTATATTTGTATAATTGACCTGCGGCCCACAGAAATTTTAGATTATGACATGTTTAACTGACATTAAGAAGGAGAAGTGGAAACAGGTAGTTGGGGGGGGGGCGGTGAGGCTGCCCGTTGAATCGAAGCAGCATGGTAATAAAAAAAGGAAAGAAAAATAATAGACAAAAACAGGATGACCGATAAATATTAAGATTAATTGTAGTAAAGATGATGAACGATTCAAAGTTTGAAATTTAGCATCAACTAGAAAAGGAAAACAAAAAATAAAAAAAAAATAAGTGATTCAAAAGAGAAGAGACAGAAAAGCAAAGAAAAAATTTAAATTATCAGACCAAAAAAAAAAGAAAAAAATGGTAGACACCTACCTCTGAAAGAACTTTAAAAGAAGACAAATAGTCCTGGAATTTAATAAAACCAGTTCTCTTGAATTCCTGCTGCCCTAATATGCATTTATGCATTATATATATATATATATATATATATATATATATATATATATATATATATATATATATATATATATATATATATATATTATTTTATTAAATTCCAGGACTATTTATATATATATATATATATATATATATATATATATATATATATATATATATATATATATATAGTGTACACGTGCCATCAAAATTGACAGCAAGAAGGAATGTATTATAAATGATATGTATTATATTATAAGTAATTTTCGTTTAATCCAAGTACAATTTTTTCTGTGTAACACTTGAGAGGAAGTGTGCAAAATAACGATGACCCACCCGCCCAAATTCAAATTACATTTGCTTTTAAAAAGGAAAAAAAGAACTTTAGTTAAATAAAAATTATGACAGACGGACATGAGTTACGGGCAACGTTAGTCATGTTGAATATTTGTTTTACAAATTTAACTGTCTTTTATTTCCTTTTTAGGGCCAATTAGGAAGAAATAAATATAATTTATGTAAGTATGTGAGAAACAGTGAAATGTTGTTATATATTTCATTTTTTCTTTTCAAAAACAAATATATCTTGAATCTGGGCGGGTGGATCATCGTTTGTGTGAAAGAGTCAGTACGTGTGTGCGTGCTTCTTAGTTGTAATGGGGATATAAGAGATATTTAGGATTTAGTTCTTACTGTGTACTGTCGCCGTCGTTTGAGGCGATCGTTTTTTATTTTTAGTGCGGTAGCTTTTTTCATAAGGTCTTGACTTCTTTGCGTCTCATGTTAAAATGTTTCACTCTACTTCTCAATTGTTACACACAAAAAACTTATATATATATATATATATATATATATATATATGTGTGTGTGTGTGTGTGTGTGTGTGTGTTTGTATTGAAGGATATATACTGTTAATTTGCGAAACAAACTCCTGAGATGATGCTTCCCCGACCAATGCAATCTTAACCTTTCCAAATGTATCGCCAACCAATATCTATCCTACATAACTTCATAATATGCAGTTCTTACTTCCTTAAATCCTTATAATCACCTAATAATCCTCTACCTTCAGTGGCTCTTGTATTTGGTGGACTAAAGGAAAAAAAAATCAAATGATCGTTTAAGCAGTAAAATTGTCACTCATCGTGCAGTGTTGATTTATATGTCCACAATGTTCAGGTCTCCAAATGTGTTATTCCTACCAATCAATCTTCACACTTCCCTACACAAATATAATGAGTGGCCTCTAGTATCCTTGTGTGCCTGTCTGCTAGAGTGGATACTCAATTCATACTGCCGACGTCTACTCAGGCTCATCTGTTCAATACCCGCAGAGCCTACATGTGGTTTAAACTCCAACTATGTTCAGCGGACCTTATTTATTGATTCTGGGCGAGAGTGCATCACCTGGGGTGATCAACAATTTGAACAAGACCAATAAGATCAAAACCCTCGGTCACGATGACTTGTTATTTCGTGCTAGCACAACCATCGACGGAACAGTTGCGTCTACCCAATTGTTTGTATTCAATGAACTAAAGTAAAATTTCATAATATATATATATATATATATATATATATATATATATATATATATGTGTGTGTGTGTGTGTGTGTGTGTGTATGTGCAATTTTGTATTTGATGGTTTACTACTACTTATTTGCTCTATATAATAAATACACTGAGCTCTTTTTTTTGTGTATCAGTTTTAATATTTTATATTACTAGGATCCACTTGGATTACATACCAATAGATTTATTACATTTACTATATATATATATATATATATATATATATATATATATATATGTGTGTGTGTGTGTGTGTTTTGTGTGTATGTACATCCCTTTATACGGTTTTATAAGCGAGTTCAGACTAATTGATAAGTTATGATATAAACTGCTAATTAATCTTAATATTAGTTGTCATTATATGCAACAGAAATAAATACAAAGTTAATTTAAAAAAAAAATAGCGGGATTTTATTTCTTATCTCTCGTGGAACATTATCCATCAAAATGGATATTATCAGGATATTATCTATGTCCAAACTACATCACTGAAACTCTGTTCACAAAATTCATTTCATTCTACAAGTAGTAAATATATTTTAAAACTATTATTTATTTTGTCTAATTGGCGGTTTAAATATAGAGTAGGTAATATTAAAATTCGTTCTTATAAAGTCAGGATTTTCAATGTATTTCTTCAGTGTTGGCACTCAAAAGGAAGGAACACGCTTCGGACATTAAGGTACTACGGTGAAATGTTTTTTTTTTTTTAATTTTTCTTGTCAGTCGTTTTTAACGAAACTTGTATAAAAGAGTGATTGTTACCCAAATACATAATCATCAAATTACATGACCTAGCAACCAACAAGAAAAGTACATAATTTATGTCGAGAAAGGAAAAAATTATAAGAACACAATAAAATTAAATAAAAACTTAAATGCAGTACATTGTCAGTCGTTTTAACGAAACGTTTATAAATTGCTACCTCAAAACACAATTATATATATATATATATATATATATATATATATATATATATATATATATATATATATATATATATATATATATATATATATATCGGAAGTGTACGAAAGCAACCAGATCGACCGTGAAAGCTGATCAATACTATTCTTTTTATCAGGAGATTGGTTAATGAAAACCCGAGAAAATCAGCTCCGGATGTTACAACTGAAGTGAAAAAATAGTGCGTGGCGAGAATGTTTCCGTGACAACAATCACACACCTTGAACAAAACCGGTTTACATGGTTAAGAACTGCGTCGGAATCTGCTGCCAATATCAAAATACAAAGAAGCCTGTTTAAATTTTGCGTAAGAGAATAAGGGTGAAGATTTGAACGTTTTAGGACAACGTACTCTGGTCAGATGAAATAACAATCAATTGATTTGGGTCTGATGACGTCTAACGCCATCATGGCGAGTCGTACAAGGAAAAGTGTTTGGAAGGAACAGTTATTTAAGAACAGTGAAGGAAACGACATTTTCTGTGATTGCATGATATCCAATGGTACTGTCGAGGGAATATTGAACTGTGAAGGTTACTGTAATATATTAAAAAATACATGTTGCTTTCACTGAGATGTTTGGTAAGGAGAACTTTTATTCAGCATGACAGTGATTTAAAACACTTCACTAAAAACTAAAAAATAACATAAAAAATACAACTGAATTTCTGAAGTAGGAAAAGGTAAAATTGCATAATTATCCGAGCATTTAAGTAAAGTTTATTACTTTTTAGACGTGATAGAATTTAAAATCGTTTACACGATCTCGTCGCGGAAGCCCATTCTCCACTTTTTTTCTTTTCACAGACCCAACACTGCAAGCCTACCGCTATTTCTCTCTTCAAGTGAGCTGCATTCTTTAGTTCCATAAGTTCAGACCTTTACTACAAGAACACAACATGCTATTTTCACGGAGTCGAATCACACTCATTTCCATCGTATACTAAATATTAAGTGAAAGCTTTTCCCCAAGAACTGCCACCTTTTTGATAAGACTCCCTCGTGTATGCTTCCCTGAACAGTACAATCTTAATCAAGGGTTAATCCTTATATATCCTCTTTATCCTTATAATCTTCTCTTTTTCACTCATATCATACTTCATTCATGATAACAAAATTAGCAGTAATTTTCTACCTTGTGGTTTATGGCCATATCACTTTAAAACATAGGTTCCCGTGTGATCATCGAAGTTAAGCAACGTCGATCCTGATCAGTATCTAAATGGGTGACCGCTTGGAAATATCAACTGCAGTAAGCTTGAATGTGCGATGTGTAATGGATAACGGCTCGGGATTGGAAACCTAGGAGGCAAGTTCCAATTCAAGTAGGCTTCATTCTATTCACTTATGCACACCTTTGGGAAAGGTATGAATTCGCATCTTCTCCCTTCAGCTATGGGTTAATTAGTAGGAGTTGTATCAGCAAATTATTATCATCTCCAAAACTTCTTACGATATAAGAATATTTTCTGGCGTTAAATAACATGCAAAGGGTTGATAAGCCGTAAAGAACAAGTGAAGGAATCACTCAATCTCTACCTTGAGTGGTTCTCGAGCCTTGTGTTAGGTGAAATAATATAAAAAAAACTGTGCCGCGCAGGAAACGAGAATTAAGAGGAATGGCGACTATTCAACAACACAGATTTGAATGAATGCATATATTTGAAGAGAAAAATATTCCACTAATCTAGTTAAGTCAATATCGCCAAGACTATAAGTAGAAATAAAAAATAAATGTAGCCATAGTAAATATTAATTTTAAATATGCTTTTTTGATAGGAGTGTATTCCTTTTCGGACGGCAACATGTTCAATTTTTGACAAGAGAAATTCATTGTTGTACAATTAAGTCATAAATTATACCTCATAATATCCATTTTGACTGCATAATCTTCCGCTTGAAATAATATGCAGGAGGACTGAACTGTCCTCAGCCAAACCACAAATAAAATTAAAAAAAAACTTCCAAAAATATGTCGCAACCTTTGGTCAAATTTTGTAAAGTTAGTTGAAGTTAGAAAACTTTTCAATAACACAACTTTATATATATATATATATATAAGCAAGTGTAAATGGATATAAATCCGACAGAATGAAGAAATTTTGAAAAAACAAACAAAAATCCTAAATGTAGTTAAATTTAACTACATTTAAGGATTTTGTTTGTTTTTTCAAAATTTCTTATATATATATATATATATATATATATATATATATATATATATATGTGAAAATATATAGAAAATAGGAAGGAACTGGTTAGGTAAATAGTCCAAAGTTCCTTAGTATTTTAGTTATTATTTTTAAAAATAGTGCTCGATACAAAAGTAGAGCATAAATATAATTATTTATTTAAATATATATATATATATATATATATATATATATATATATATATATAAAACGCATTTCAGGTGTCCTCATTTTATATTTTCAAGTTTTGTATGAATATCTAGAAATATTCATAAAATATAGACGCATACTTATCTGTATATAAGTATATCAATAAATTCACTTCCTAATGTGGAAAAAGCACTTATTTTACTCAGCAAATATTTTTAAAAATAATCACTTGCCTTGATAATGCACTCAAACGATTTTTCATTAATAACTTAAATCGAACATTATACATAAAAATTTCAGACCGGTATTTAGGTAATATCATTATCAGGCCACGGACTTATTGATCCACATACATACATACATCTATCTATCTATCTATCTATCTATCTATCTATCTATCTATACGTTGGTAATATATGTTAATAGTTAATATTTATAAAATATACAAGTGTGCATGGTTTTCTTTTATACGTAACTCATTTATAAAAAATTGTATTCAAATTTGTTTAAATTTTAGACAGTTCCATTACTGAAGACAGTATCGACTATCATGGGTCTCCACAACTTCCCATCTTTTGCAGCACTTAGTAACGTTTGTATTTTTACTATATCTCCTAGACATAGTTCTGCCATGCATTTACACAAGCTTCTGTTTTCCTCTTGCTTTCAATAAATGCGTGTTAAATTTTCCAAGCATTCTTTCCTCATTACGTGCCCAAGAAATTTTTCTCGTCTCTTTCTGATTCTAATTATAAGTGTTTTTTTTTTGTCTCCATTTTCCTTAAACTTCCTCGTTACTTACATGCTCTGTCCATGCTATTCACAGCATCCTTTTTTAAAACATCTCGGCTTCCTTAAATCTTCTCTTCCTGTGCGACGAAATTGTTTAGCATTCACTGCCATAAAAGAGGATTGATATTACACAACAGTTGAGCGCTCTTTTCTTTGTTTCCACGAATTTTTTCCTGTTTTTTTTTTAGTAATTTGTTTATTTATTTATTTTTTTAGTATGAAATGTATTGTTTATAGCATTAAAAATGATCGTTTGAAATACAAGACAAATTATAAAATAGACCCTGGTCTGAATCCTTAAAAACTATGTATTTTTAATACCCCGCTATCAATCCAAATACTTTCATAACGTTTTTCGTTTATGATCACGCATGAGTCCTAGTTGGCGCAAAAAATTTAATTGGTGAGCCGAGTTCAAATTCCAGTCGAGGGTGTTTCACTTCGTCCTAATACAACAGTTTTCCTTGTCGCCCTGGGTGAAGCAGTTGAGTAAACAGTGTCTTTTAGCCTTGGTAGGGCAAACAGTTGAGAAGACGGATAGCTCAAATCCAGGCTGAAGAGCGATGGTTTCTATTAGGCTATATATATCGAGACACAACTAATGGCATTTCAATCAATATCGTCGTCCACTGCAAGGGAAGTTAGATCACTGTGCCAGAAGATTTTCTTGTCAGAATCCATTTTGCACATTTACAAATCTACCATTCATCAGTGCATTGAATACTGTTGCCATATCTGGTCTTGTTAAAGGTATGAATCTATCTTTTCTCCTCCCAGCTATAGGTTGAATAGTAGGACAGAATTGGTCGTATACTCTTAGTTGGCAAACGGTCTACCGTAGAAAGAAACGGTAACCAACTGTAAGAAAATCTTTGCCAGTTAATCATGAATCGAAATATCCCTCAAGTGTGTATCACGTACGGCACTTGATTGACTTTAGCTGCGTGTGCCCTTAAAAATTGACTGAATCTACATTACACTACAAAAATATATAAATCTTTATTGATATTTTAGAAAATGTTCATAGTCTGTGTTAAATGAAATATTTGTTTTATTTTTTATATATTCATTTGTCTCTAAAGTCAGCCTCTGACGAGCAAATTAGTAACATCTGAATTTCGAACATTGCTAAAAATACCAAATGCAAGATTAGATGAATTGAGAATTTAGGAAAGAGCTGAGGCTATCCGGATGACGGCGTTGCTGGGGTCTGCAAAGAAAAATGAGAATGGTTCTGTAGATTTGAGGATAATTGCTGTTACTTCCTTCGCATTCCATTAGTAAGGAGGAAGTTCCACCCTTAGAGATTGTTTCCAATAACTGCTGATTTGTGGAATAAACTCCTGACAGGATGTTTTCTGAGTCACTACAATCTTGACCTCTTCAAAAGTATAAGGTTAACCGTCCTCTTACTTGCATAGTCCCACGAACTTCACTTCTTGACTTTTCTTACGTTCATACAACACGACACAATAATCCTTTACCTTAAGTGGCTCTTAGGCCTTGTATTTGGTGAGTGAACATTAATAAAAAAAACAAAAAAACAAACAACAACTAACTCTTCTTCTGTGAAATTGTGAATTTAAATCTTCCGGCAGATGACAACATAAATCTGAAAGAAAGCGAAATGATGGATAAATGTCCCCGCCTTGCCCGGAGGCTGCGGAAGCTTGGTAATGTGAAGATGGAAGAACTAGAAATCAGGAGAAGACTCGGGACCATTATTATTTAAGACAGTCGAAAGAGTTCTGTACTTGTCACTTAATTTACAGTGTAAGCCATCACTTTGTGCTATTATTATCGATGAATAATAATAATAATAATAATAAAAAAACCATAATAAAACTCATAATAATAATAATAATAGTAATAATATCAGACATCGTGATCAAAGACCACAAGAACAGAATGTGCTTTCTTATTGGCATGGCAGTCCCTGCAGATTACAATGTATCTTCGAAGAATTGCAAAAAAAAAAAAACTATTAAAATGCGAGTGTCTTGAAATAGAAATCTCAAAAATGTGGCACATCAGTAATTCCATTTGTAGTGGATCCCTCGGATTGATTGGAAAGAGGTCCCGACAGACTCATTGAATCGATTCCTCGTAGCCCATGCCCTCAAGAAATACAAAAAATTGTACTCACAATTACAGTTCACACCTTACGAAGAGCTTTATCTATGTACAATGTATGTGTTCTTTATTTATTCATTTTTACAAAAAAAAAAAAAAAAAAAAGAAAAGTAAAGAAAAGGTCAATGGAATATGTCATGAAACTATTTCTGACCTTTGGTCTTTTGTTGGGACCCGGAAGGAAATGTGTATATAACAGAAACCCAATAAATAATATTAAACTTAGTATCACATACTCTCAGAAGTCTGTGTTGCTTGGCTTTGCAAATATTCTGTGAAAGGTGTTATCTGTTTGAGGTCGTCCGACTTGATGATAATGTAAAATCTCCAGTTAAAAACAAAACAAAAAACATGCAAAAGAAAAGATAATAATAATAAAAAAATAATTGTTCTCAAAAAATTGTTCTGACAAGTACAGCACACACCTTACGAAGGGCTTTAGCTATGCAAAATATGTGTGATTTTTTTCTTCAAAACTGCTCAGTGGAAAATGTCATGATGCCATTTCTGACCTGAGTTCTCTGGTCGGGACCCGGAAAGAAATGAATATTCTCCAGAAATCAAAGGAAATAATAATAATAATAATAATAATAATAATAATAATAATATAACCGGGTGTTGAGAGGTTTGTTATAAGTCTCCATTGTGACTAGGGAGTCACAACTAGATACTTGGGAACACCCTCATTCAAAGGCCATGTCAACGTGTTAGGTTATCCAACCTGAAGGTATTTCTCTCACCACATCGCGCACAATTGGTATATCTTTATTAGACAGAGTATTATGATGGGTATACTAGGCTTCGTATATTTTTTTTTTTTACTCCAGCATGATTTGGGAGTTGCTGCGCTCTCACTCACTCACTCACTCACTCACTCACTCACTCACTCACTCCTCACTCACTCACTCACCACCACCACCACCACCAACAACAACAACAACAACAACAACAACAGTAATAATAATAATAATGGAATTCTTAATAAACTGCAATTCTTATTGAGCAGAATTAAGGGTTAACAAATGTTTATAAATATCAATATTTTGTTTTCGCTACAATGAATATTTGTTTCGATTCTAGTTTTAAATCATAACATTTCTACTGAAATGAGCATTAGAAAATGTATATTGAATGAAAACTACAGGAAATGTACTTTATATATACATAAATTCAAACACACGCACACACACACACATAAGCTCGTGCGCGCGTACACGAACACGCGCCAACATATGTATTACATAAAAATATTTAATTTTCAACTTAATCTGATTCCATGTCAGTACACTAAAGAGCTCGTGTGTATATGAATCTTAATTAACAATATCATAACCTTAGAAATATTATTCACTGCAACTTAAAAAAGAATTAATGATTGCAAACTTTCATAAGGGTCTGTTATATGCCTTTAAACTACCCAATATGAATTGCAGCTTATTTAAAATTACCATCTTTTAACCGGCTTTTCATATTTATTTCCTTCTTGTCAGCATATCTGCGCCCATCTTTTTTCTGTATATCACCAAATTGCAAATAAGTATTTAACAAAATCCACATTTTACACAACCTGTCTGAAGAATGCCTATAAAGCCAAGCGATATATCGTGCGCATGCGCTAATTTAATCGGCATCCTTGATGGCGGCAATGATGGCGGCCGGTCACCCGCTTGGGTTAATGTATCAATATATTTGCGAAGCCCCATAATGCCAATTGTTTAATGCGGATATTCAGAGTGAGTTAAAACTGCCCACGGTGGTATTATGTTACTGGCCACCACACAGGCTTCTAATTGGTTCGATGAAATAACTTACAATATTTGCACGAAGAAGGAAAGAATACTGTCAACCAAAGAAACAGACGATAACGATAGGGTTAGCGGTGGATGGGGAGAGAAATGACTGGCTGGCCGAATGCTTGGTTGAAGAAAAAAAAAAAAAAAGGAGAAGAGAATGAAAAGAAGAAAGAATGAAGTAAAAGAGATACTCGAAAATGAGGATCGTCCGTAACAATTAGCAAAAAGAAGAATAAATAGGAGCAAGGGATAATAACAACTGAGTGAGTAAAAAAAACTGAAGAGAAACGAAAGTGAGAGAAAGAGAAATAACGAACAGAAGAAGGAGTGGGAGCGGGAAATGAAGTTTCATTGTCATATCTTTCATATAACTAATTTCTCTCCCTGTCTCTTTTCTCTTCCTTTTGTGTGCGTGATTTTACGATTTCATTTTATTTCCTTTCTTTTCATACAATTTTCCTGCACTTTCAATCCGATATTTCGAACAGGGAAGCAGGTGCCGGGGCAGCTATAATATTTTCTCTCAGCGGTGAAGAAAATGATTAAGCCAACAACTGTGCCCCCTAGCGGCTGTTGAAGAAAACATTTCATCACACCACTTAGTGTCTTTGTTATGGCAAGAGGAACTAGAGAATCAGGCAGTCAGAAGGTAGACTTCTTCAAATTAGCCGCAGTGCATAAAGTTTGTGGTGAAAACACACACGCACGTCGTAATCATATATAAATATATAGCTTAAACCTTATGTGATAAGGTCTATTAGTTAAAAAAATAAAACAAAGGCTTTATTTGAGCAAATTGAAATCTATACTGGAAGCGTGATTTAACACCGACATATAGCTGTGTCTGATAATAATTGTTACATTTGAATATGCATTTAATACCAGAAATGAAGTCAATATTATGGGACAGATGTAGTAATACCTACGAGGCTTAGCGAATACAGCAGAACATTTAGAACAGAAAATGTGAATAAGATTTGGCCAACTTGGACGATCGGACCAGAAAAAAACCAAAAAACAAAAAAAAAAAAAAAAAAAAAAAAAAAACGGAGTATCAAAAGGACTGCTTTTCCATTGACACCGCTATTATTATAAATATCTTCACTCCCTCGGCAATGTTTATTGTTTTAAAAAACGATGATTATAATAAAACCTAACATATGATGAAAGTGACTATATGTATTTTTTGTTCTTGAGAGTTTACAAAATATATTAAGCACTATTTATTAGATTTTTTATTTACAAGAACAATTTTATATTTACAACATTCCAAATGTTAATTAAAACTAATGAAATGCAATATTTATTAGTTACTAATTTATAAAGAAATATGAATTTATAAACATTTACTAAATTATTAAAATGTGAACCAAATATAAGAAAATCCTTATTATTTACCATTTTATAAAGTTCTAATCCACTGGCCGACGTTTTGTCAACCATTCCAATAAAAAATAGAATAAATAAGCAATCTAATAAATAAATACTGTTTATTATTTTTATTGCCAATTCTCAAGAACAAAGAAAATGTATGAATTCATATGTATATTTTCAGGTTTTATTACAATTAAAGCATTGCTTTTTAAAACAATAAACATTGCTGAGAAATGAATGCAGTTAAAATGATAGCGGTATCAATGGAAAAACCGTCCTTCTGACTCTCCGATTTTTGCAGGCATGAAAGTCCAAGTTTGCCTAAGATTATACTGGGACATTCTTCCAATTAAAGAGAGTCGTATCTGACATTTTACCTGGGTTGAAACACTGACATATAGCAACGGGAAAATATTCAGCTTTGTCACGAGGAAGGCAGCAAGCTGTGCACTGTTTCATTAACACATTCATTGCTGCATTGTTATAACGTTGTTGCCTGGTTGAACAGGCGTGTTTTGCGAAAAAAACTAAGAAATTGTCATTTACTGGAAATAAATGACTCTAAAGACGACGATGGCGATTTGTCATGAGCACTCATATTTTGTTTTCGATTGGATACTCTGTAGTATAGACTAAACTAAGGGACACTCTAACACACAATATAATAAAAATACGACACAAAACAAGTATTTTATGCTACTCTCTGTCTACTCTAGTTTGGAAATAGCGCTAAATGGTAGTTAGTTTATATTAAAAACGTAAATGACTGATGCTTGAAAACGTATATATAGTGTAAGTTTCATAAAGATGTATAAGTACATCTACAGCAACGATAATGTTAAAAGAAAACACGCAAACTAAGACTGGTGTTTTGTTAATTTTGAGGCTCATGGCTGATCACAAATTTTGCAGAGACCTTTAAATGTTACAACTAAAATGGATAGCACACGTAATAAAGGTATCGATTTTTGATAAACTATAAACCATGAATGAAACTCCCATTAGTACAAGGAAGAGCGATAAGATTTGATTTAAAATCTGTTAAAAAAAAAGATATTTAATAAATTTTAACCTACAGTAACGCTAACTGTTTGGTCAATGAATGTCTAATGCTTCCTTATAATAATAAAAATGTTTAATGCTTCCTTATATTTATATCTTACGGTTACCATTGCCTTACGTCTTTTGATTAAAGTTGGCAAAAATAGGCATTCACTATTTTCTTACTAGTTTAGATTTTCTTCTTCTATATGCCGTGTCCCTTCAGGGCGATCAGGTTTCCCCACAAATTCCTAACCCTTGTTGCTATTAGTAATCTTTGTCTTTTTGACACCCATCCCCTTGTTCCGACATCTATTCACCCAAGCTGGTCAAGAAAGTTTCCCGCTGCCTCTCCCTCTACCTTTTATCTTCGATATGTATATCCCGTGAGTATCAAATTCTCCAAGCCTTCCTTCCTCATTATGTGTCCAAGAAATTTCACTTTCTGGTTCTGAGTATAAGTGAACTTTTTCTTTTCATTTTCCTTAAAATTTCTTCGCTGCATCAATAATATTCTCAGAATCCTTCTGTAGAACCACATTTTTGTTGTCTCATGTCTCTTCTTCATCTGTGATGAAATTGTTCAGCATTCACTGCCAAATAGGAAGTTTGATATTACGCAGCAGTTCAGCAGTATGCTGTGTCTGTATGTGCGTTTGATCACACTTGTATTGGAAAGCATTCGTTTCAGGTGGCAGCTGTCCAGCCAGAGAATTCGTCAGAGTTGACGGCTTAACAATAATTTCTGTTGGTATTGTTGATTCAGAGCTCGGCTTTAGGAAACAGCCCATATCCCCAAAGCCTCTCTTAATCAATGTATCCTTATTTCTCTCCTAACGAGAATTTTTGACATCAAACTTTAGTTTCCTTTAATAAACGAAGAACGAACATTATTTTTCTACCAGAAATATTTCAGACAATTTTATTTTACACCTTCATGACCTGATATATTTTTGTTGCTATCAGTTGATCATGACAAAATCTTTCATCAAATTATGTCGTCTTGAACAGCAGCTGTAAATATAAGAATTGTCTTTTTTTTTTTTTTTTTTTAGAGTTACCGCGTTTTGTTAGGCAATTATTTTGTCGGTCTTGGGAATTTATACAAAAATTATATTCTAAAATTATTACTATCTTGATAGCGATTGTCTTTACATCAGTAATAAGAGAGATGTAGTTATGAAAATGAATCAAAGTGTTTTTTTTTGTTTTATTTACCTTCACTCCAAAGATAATTTCATGTACACTTTAGGCCAACATTTTGGGGTCACTCTCTGAATTAATAATTAGTACGTTTCACGCCTTATTTGGTTTAATTAACTCCTGTCAGTTATGTGCCATGCATGATACACGCTTAAGCGATCATATATCTTTCGATACATGATTGACGAGGCAGATTTTTACCCGCAGTAGGTTGCCATTTCTTTCTGCGGTAGACCAGTTGCCATCCAAGGCTATAGAACTCTGTCTGTCCTACTATTTAACCATAGAGGGAGAAGAAGAGATTCATACCTTTCCCCCAAGGGTATTAGCACGTAAGCGAATGTAATGAATTCGAACAGCTCTTTGATTCCTCAATCTGAGCCGTTATCCATTACTCCACCGTACTAATATATATATATATATATATATATATATATATATATATATATATATATATATATATATATATATATATAAAAGACGTTTATGCTTAGAATCAGAAAACGATAGCTGAAATTTCTAGGACACATAATGAGGAAAGTAGACTTAGAGAATTTGACACTCGCATGGCATATTGATGGCAGGAATGTCAGAAGGAAACAGAAAATAACCTACCCAACGAGCTTGTGTTAATGGATGGAAAAACGTGGAGTTGGAACACCCCAAGTTTTTGTTCCCTCTGCTGTGGCTAGTTATTGAACTCACAATTCTTTGGATCAATTCACTGTTTGGACTCCTCAGCGTATTCTTTTTATCCACTGCGCCGTGTATCCTTGAAGACAACAATCCGAACTATCTAAATAGTGTAGTTACAATACAGAATCTCAGAAATATAGACAGATACTCAAGAAGACTATTTAAATGTGAACAAAGCACAGATAAACTTACCATCCAAATGAACAGAACAAAAATTGATAGTGACTGATTTTGTAGATCTCCGTCACAAGCTAAGGAATTAAGAACTATTTAGAATTTGCTGTAAAACACCGAATAAGCCTTCAGTAAGCTGCTTTTGAAAAACATGAGTCTGTACTGAAATCAGCAAGAAAATCCACATGAAAATGAATATATATTTTATATAAATTTTCTACATTGTTTTATATGATTGTGTAACATGAACTAAAAATATTCAGCTGAAATCGAAACATTCCAAAACCATATGACGCACATCATCTTAGACCACAAGATGATAGATCCCGTAAAACTAACCACAATAGAAATGTAACCAATTTGCTTCCACTATCCATAGCAAATCTTTGAAAAAACCCAGTGCATGGTTTACTTGTGTCTAGATGGTTGCTGGTGAAAGAATTAGAAGCAAACTAAAACAGAGGTAGAGAGGTAACATAATTCTGTGGTAACCAACTAATGACTGACAGACATTAAATAAGATTGCTCAAGCTTATAATAAATGGCGGGACATAAGTGATCTTAGTTTGTAATCAGCAGCAAGCGAAAACCGCAACTAATGAGTGATAGGAAATTAGGCAACAATTATGGATCAATGTGACTTGTTTGATGAAAGAAATACTTACATAATTTACATTGTTCGGACTGTTGTCTTCATCTTTATTGCTATATTCATGACGTTTCGCTCGTTTTATACTCTGGCCTTCTTCAGGTGATATACTTTGGAATATCAAAGTATTTTTTTTGTCCATTGTTCTAATTCCACATTCTATGCCTTTGGGGCGTAGAATGGTTGAAACGTCGTAAATATGACAATAAAGATGAAGACAACATCCCTAACAATGTAAATAGTGTAAATAGATACTCATCTAAAAAATAAAGACAAAGATTTGCATATGTATCGCTAGCCGTATAGCACGGTGTTCAAGTTCAGTTAAAAACAAGATAATCGAAAATTGATCTTAAAATTAAGCAGGATTTCCTCACGTAAAAGACTGGCGCATCATAATCTTCATATGCTCATTTCGTATTGTGTTTTCTGTCGAATAATACTAAGCAAAATAAACGGCATTAAAAATATTGTTAACGACTTATTTCGAATTACACAAATTTTGGGCTAATAATAACCTTAAAATTCCAAGTTTAACAAAAGCCTTCGATAATCTTTATTTTGCATCTTTATTTTTTAATCATTTCATCTCAAGCAACGCGACAATGCCACTAAGGCGCATGCAACTACTGGGAGTGAAAAAGAACGAGAAGACTTGAGGAGAAGGAACCGGAAATTCAACCCTAAACCGAAAACAAGGGATAAACCACTAATCCTGGTCAAAAGACGTAGAAGGGCGATTAATTCTTACATCTGATTTATTTGTTTATTAATTCACGTACTAATCCTTAATGTTATCGATTGTTCTTACTAATCTTAGTAAATAAACCCCAAGGATGATTTGATTTTAATTTTAACTGAATGTATGGGTTGTATTATGTATGTATCTAGAGTTACAGGCATGATTTATTTTCCAAACACGGTCAGCACATTATGGCCTTGTTCATAGCTAATGTTATTGAATGTTGGCTTTTCTTTTTATTATTAAGGCTTTCATTATTTTTAACATTTTTACATGTGGATGAAGTTATTATTCTTGTATTTTTTACTAGTATGTTTCGGATGGAGTCTGGTAGGATTTTGTGTGTGTTTAAATGAGTTCTAATGAAGCTGTGGCCGGGTAGTTGTAACGTAAATCGTCTTTTAGTAGTGTGACCGATCTAATTATTTATGAGATAGGTTTGATCAAGAAAGGAGCATTGGAACTCGTAAATAATGTTGGGCCTTTGTAGTTTTAATTTTGCAGGTGTGGTGTTATTTTTTATGATAAGGTTAGCTGTTTAAAATTTTTTGTAATAGATAATTAATTTAATTTTCTTGTTAGGGTCGACTAGGTCAGTGTATTTCTTTATGATATTTCTAAGTGAAGATTCATCTTGCTGATAGTTGACGTGTATTTGTCATTTGTAGAAGATGTTAATTTTGTTGTTTTTGTCTGTATGTTGAGTATCCTTATTAGTTACTTTCGAAAGAGTATACACTGGTGGTCGATGAGATAGTCAGGAAAACAATTGTTAACTAGTGTCTGTTTTGCATTGTTGAGTTCATTATGGAAAAGTAGACGAGAAAAGAAAACACTTGTACGAACACAAGAGAAATTATATAAAAAGCTTACTTTACTTTAACGAATATATATATATATATATATATATATATATATATATATATATATATATATATATATATAATTATTTAAAAAATATGATTCCAACTCGCGACATAAGAGGTGTCATGTTTTAAAACAAGAACCGAAAACTTCAATATAATTATTTGAATTCAATTGAGTTAAAGTAAGCTCTGTTCCATCATCAAGCGAAATTTTTTTTTTTTTCAAATAATTATATTGAAGTTTTCGGCTCTTGTTTTGAAACATGAGACCTCTTATGTCGCGAGTTGGAATCATATTTTAAATAAATAATTATATTTATGCTCTACTTTTGTATCGAGCACTATTTTTTAAAAATAATAACTAAAATACTAAGGAACTTTGGATTATTTACCTAACCAGTTCCTTCCTATGTTCTATATATTTTCACATATTATATATATATGTGGAAATTAGTAAACTTATATAAATAAAGAATAAAATAAATAAAATCTAAAGGAATTCATGGAAGTCGTACCAAACAATAAAAGAAAAAACATAAAAGAGACGTATCTTAAGAGAAAAAAAGTGATCCTCAATATAGACTAGGAAAATTCAAAAATTTCAGAGATACTACTTCACCGTGACTCGATAGTCCTGGTTATGACGATAAACTACATCCGACAGCAAATGCTCTGATCGAGAGACTGATTTGTAAGGAGCGTAGAACCACCTCTTAATTGCTGTTGTTCTCAAGTCTACCCTGACCCCGGTGTGGTAACACCTGTTAGGGTCCCAGCTATGACCAAATAGTGAACGCCTCCATGCAAAAACAAAATACTATGAAAGTATAAAAAATCATTTTTATATGTAAAATATTATAATCAATACACATTTATATAAAAAAAAACCCAAAATACCAACAATACATATTTATAGCAAAATAACCAACAGTACAATTTTAAAGAAAATGGCCAGAATGACCAACAATAAACTTTAGAACAAAATAACCAACAAAACTTTTTATCTGTAGTTGAATGCATAAAATTGTCTTCAAAATATTTAGATTTCGGTATCAAATAATCCATAGAGGTTGATATGCCGCTAAACAACAACACACCAACCAAGCAACCAATCGTCACTCGAACTTCGCGTCATGGTCAAATAGTGTTCCTCGGATATTTTTAATAGAATATATTTTTCCCCACAAAATCCATCGGGCATGGAAAGTAATTGAACTTGATTTGCTGTTAGCAGGAGGTGATGTATTCAGAGTTATCCGAGACTGGCTCTTCCCCCAAGCTAATTGTGGAAGTGAAAAGAAATTGTTTAATGACTTCCGTAAAGGATTAATGTTAAGTGAATTAGTAAATTACTAATGCCCTCGAGAAAGGCATGAATCAATTTCTTCTTCTCCCGGATGTAGGTTAATTATATATACTCCGAATAGTCTGGGCTGTCCATATATATATATATATATATATATATATATATATATATATAAAAGTGAACATAGAAGTCAACACTTAGAGGCGACAGTCTGTTTCATGCTATATGCAATCGTCAGGCCACATATGCTGTTATTTCTCTCGGCTATTTATATATATATACGGGTTAGTGGTGCATTGTGGGTATTCTATTATGGCGGTTATTTTTACCGGAAGTCGCTTTGTTTATTTATTTGGGTCAAATTATATTGCTCGTTTTTATTTATTTAACCGCCATAATAGAATAAACACAATGCACCACTAACCCGTATATATATAAATAGCCGAGAGAAATAACAGCATATGTGGCCTGACGATTGCATATAGCATGAAACAGACTGTCGTCTCTAAGTGTTGACTTCTATGTTCACTTTTATATTTACACACGCTCTATCTCTGATATTGGGCACTTTATCCCATAAATATAGCACACCTTAAGACTATATTTCTTTATATATATATATATATATATATATATATATATATATGCGCGCTCGCGCGTGTGTGTGTGTGTGTGATAAAGAACAAATACGTTAACAAACATTTATCAATCTAACATGTTTCTTTTTATTAAAGCTTCATCAGGGAATGTGATATAAAGAAAAACTAATTCTGGCGTTTTTATTTTTGTGTTGTTTGATGTTTGTTGGTTAAGCACGCTTCCCGTGCATTTGATTTGTTAAGCAGCATTAGTGTGCATAATTTGTGGCGTTCTGAACTCAAGGAGACACGACGCGTTTTTTTTTTGTATTTTTGGATGTTCCAAAAATTAATTCTCTGATGAATCTTTACTTTTATTTATCTATTAACTACATAGATAGATAGATAGATATAGATAGATAGATAGATAGATAGATAGATAGATAGATAGATAGATAGAAGAAGGTACAAAACTATAGATAGAAACAAAATAGGATGAAGGAAAAATATAGATGGATAGATAGATGGACGAATAGATACATAGATAGATAGATAGATAGATAGATAGATGAAGAGTGCATACATACATACATACATACATAAAGAAAGAAACAGAAAGACAAAACGTAATTTTCTTTTTAATAAATTTCAATACTCTTGTCTCGCAAACTCGGTAATGACTTATTCTTACGGCCAAATGAAATAAAGCAGAAACTCATAACAAATACAAAAGCCCAAAATTACGTTATATTCTATGTTTTGTTTTACCGTTGTAGCCGCAAAAACAGACCGATTTCTTAATTTGATTAAAAGCAAATGAATTACCTCTCTTTTGATTCGTCTCCAGTCATACGAATACTTTACCACAAATCCAAGTAAATAAAAAAATTTCAAAAGTGTATATCTCAATGAAGCAGTGGATATAACAATCTATTAGAACTTGGATAACAATATGCAAAATTATTTTATGTTGTGTTTTAGTTTATGAATATTAGTGGTGATATTAACAATCACTTTCAAATTATGAATACCAATTAATTGTATTTAATATTAAATTACAACTGGTTTACTTCCGACGTTTCTCGTTAAGTGTTAAGAAAAACCAATATGGCGATTTGTCCTTAAGATTACGAAAGACAAGCTTACAGAAAAGATGATATCTGAAAACGACACATCATTATGAGAGAACTGTGAAAAATATTACAAGAAGAGAATTTTATATTGTTTTGACTCCACTGACAACAGCTAAAAAAATTAAGATTTTAAATTCAGTGATAAACTTTATACTAAATGAATGTAATATCTAAGCAATATCGTTAACTATAATAATAAGAAACGAATAAATTAATGGCAGAAACATAAGCAAGCATTTAGTATCCGTCTATATTTCTGATATGAGGCATTGCAGCTATTTATATTCCCCGCAAACTGGGATAGACAGGTACAAGAAGATAACAACACTCAGAAAACAGTCTCGGTTTGTCTATCTTGTGTGAAGGGATTATCAGAAAAGATACAAAAGATATGTGATCCATATAACATCAGGACAACTTTGAGGAGTGGTTCAACAATACGCAGATATCGCTTCAGAATAAGACCACCCATAGAGGAGAACACGATTAAGGACTATGTGTATCTGTGGCAAGAAATATAAGTATTCTTTGCAGTATCCTGCAAAGCGCATTCTGTGTACAGGTAAGATTGTAGAAATATCAGGGATGGATTCACAGAGCTGTATGTTGTCTCCAGATGTTAAATATAGCTCTCAGCATCCGAGTGTAGGTTCCATCAAGCTTAGATTCAAGTTAATTAATGTAATCTACAGTGGCGCGAAAGAAGCTGTTTGAGGTTGTCTGATAGATTAGATTTACATATTACATCCATTTTATTCAAGGTGGCCTAGGCTTTAGCGATGCAAATTTCATCTCCTTTTCAGTAGAATTGATTTCACTTCCTATGTAAAATAAAGTTTATTGATTCACCTGAAACAGTTTGCATTGAGCCTTGCTGGTTGAATCTTATGAATTCAGTTTTAGAGGTATTGATATAGAGTACAACATTATTAGCAACATTTTCTAGATGATGTAGGAGAACTGTGGCATTGGTAATGATGTCTGCAGTGATAGTTAGGACGTCTGCATAGTGAATATCAATAAACAGAATATCGATTTGAGGGTCTTGGTGATAAAGTAAACCCTATATGATGAAGTTTATCAAGCGAAGTTCTCAATACATAGTCAATGGTTATAACAAAGAAAAAAAAGTGCAAGTGTGTCACCCTGAAGGAGCCTTGCTTTAATGTCAAAAATGCTAGGCTCCGTTTGGGGGTTTAACCAAAGATTTGGTATTTCTGTATAATATTATTATGGCAGCTCCTGTCTCAAAGGATATGCCATATGCAAAAAGGATCTTCTTCATTTCCCCTATGAACAGAATCGAAGGATAGAATATTTAAACCAATTACAAAATTAGAAATAGTGATCAATATTTCAAGACAGTTCCTTGACTCCTTCCTCGGCGTAGACGTGTATATACGCTTTTAGCAAAAGTCTCTTTTTTAGACACGGAAGATGAAACACGTCCGAAACATACCGTTCAAAAACCAAGAAGAGACATGTTTATACGTCGATCTTGATTCTTTTTATGTCCTTCTGAGCTTGAAACGAGTCCAATTGTCAACGCATACGTTTAGTAGCGGTGCTAGCTACCGATCGGGTACTTCAAGTTACTTCAGTTTCTTAGTTACTATATTAAAAAAAAATAAAAATTTCGTCTGAAAATGAAAAGTTTTTCCTAAAATAATTGGCGGGGAAGGGGTTAATAGGAAAAATGATTTTTAATTCGAAAACAAGTTATAAATGCCCGAGACTAGTATAGCATTTTTGTGTTCAATAAAGTTTGTACGCGTGGAGGTACAAAATATTCTTCCAAAATCAGCGAAAAGATGGATCTCCAATGGTGATCTATTAGCAACCCCTCGAGGTGCCGAAAGCAGAAATTAAGATAAAAAAAAATAAACACGTTGCACAATTAATTTAAATACTGGATAGTGACGGCGTCATTGTTTCCAAAACCAGTGCCAGTTATAAAATAAAGGAGATTATGTATTATTCAGGATGTAGACTGATGTATTAGTGTTGAAATAAACTATGACTTTACAAGAAGTGGACGATTATAGCTTTCCACAACTTTTTTTATTACTTTAAGAAACCTTTGACTCATTAGCATCCCTATTTGCCCTAGTTCTGATGTCCATTCCCGTAAACACGTTAAATAGCTTACCCGCTGTTGTCCCCTGCTTTTCGGGACTTTGATATGTCCTATGAGTGTTAAATTCTCTAAGCAACATTTCCTCTTTATGTATCCCAGATATTTCATCTGTCTCCTTAATGTAAACATCACTTTCCTTGTTTAATTACTCATATTTTCAAAATGCCATGACAAAAGAAGTTTTCTCTTCATTGCTTCTCCTTCGCTTTCTCTCTTTATCTGTGTATATATGTTCTTCTCTCTCCCCCCTCTCTCTCTCTCTCTCTATCTATCTATCTATCTATCTATCTATCTATATATATATATATATATATATATATATATATATTCGGTCAATATGTAAAAGTATTAGGTTACATGCTTTACCATAGAAGGGTATGATGTTGAAAATGAATATTTCTTAGAAGTACATTTTTCATAATTAAACTACAAACTTACTGATGTATATATATATATATATATATATATATATATATATATATATATATATATATATATATATATATATATATAAGTAGGTGCTGAAAACTTCTCTCGCAGACTAAATGAACAACGATAGTTTATTTCCTTCATGAACTCAGTCATCAATGTCTTGTAGATTATGTTCACACATTGGCATCTGTATCCACTTTTATATTTACATACGTTCTGTTCTTGATATTTAGGACTTTACACATAAACATAGTATACCTTAAAACTATATATATATATATATATATATATATATATATATATATATATAGGTGAATCAAAAATACTTTTACAAACTTTGGGGTGTGTTCCTCACATTAAAACAAGAACAAAAGTCCATATAAACATATGTCCGCAAATCTTTCGTTTTCGAGTTATTAAGTTTAAAGAATGTTTTCGGTAGCTGACTCAGGTAGATATGATTTTTACAGGTGTTGCAGGTAGATATGATTTTTACATATGACCGAATGGTAATGGATGCGAGGCTGCACGGCTGTATCAGATTGCGTTTCCAGACCTAGTCATCCAACCTTTGCTACTGTTTATTGTCGTATTGCTGTGTCACCATAAATTATGGGTCGAGGAAGACCGAGATTCACTCGTACACCTGACCATGGAGAACACATTTTGCAGACTGTTGTAGACTATCCTGGTATCATCATACGTCAAGTGGTCCTAGCATCCCGTACATCTCATCGTACTGCATCGAGGGTACTTCAAGAGAAGCTCCTGTAACAGTATCATTTGCAATGTGGTGCGTAGAGTCTTTCGTTGTTTCGGGAGAACTTTTGCCGATGGTTTATTACACAAACTGCCGAGCCGTTAGCTCTTTAGTCTAGTTTACGGACGAGACAACATTTGGAAGAGACAGAATAACAAATTTACGCAACCAAGATTTGTGGACGGATCTGAATCCCTACTAAAAATACAGACTAGACATCAGCATCAGCTTAAGATTAATGTGTGGGCTGGAATTACAGGGGACTGTCTGGTCGGTACACATGTTTTCCCAGACTTTTGCCCGAACCAACACGATGAACTTCAGAAAAGAATACATCTTTTATATTAGAGCGAATAATTCTATTTTAAATTAACTCGGCTATAGTGATGAGCCCAAACCAAATCAACAGTTAACTTCCAGTAAGTCATACCTACTACAAACTTCTAATGTAATGACAAAGTCTTTTATCTATGTGTACAGATCAGTGGTTTTCAACCAGGGTTCCGAAGAACCCTAGCTTTCCGCTAGTAAAGCCCAGGGGTTCCGCAAGAAGTTACACAAGTACTATGATTGACAGTAATTTTTAATTCTTCTGTGCAGATATGTGTGGAAGATGAACTTCGTGTGTGTCTGTCAAAAACACGACCCAGTATTAAAGATTTGTTCAAGAAACGTCAGGCTCAAGTTTCTCATTGAAGTTTTAATGAAAATAAGTGTAATCCATTTAAACTGAAGTTTTTTTTTTAATACATGTGTAATAACCGTAGAAGCAAGATTAAAATTGCATATGTACGTATACAATATTTTACAGTTTGTATTTGTATTTTTTGTAAATAAATCTGAAGATGAGTATTTTTATTTTATTTTAATAATTGAAAGCTTTTTTTTTTGCAGAAGAATTAATTTATTGCAGGGGTTCCACGAGCCACTGGAATGTTTCCTTGTGGTTACGCTCCAGCAAAAAGGTTGAAAACCACTGGTATAGATAGATAAAAGACTTTGTCATTACATAATATAGGATTCATTATTAGTGTAATGAAGATATGCAGATGACATAGTGTTGATAGCAGTTACGGAAAGAAAACTACAAGAACACATACAGAAATTAGTGAAGGAAAGCGAGAAAAAAGGACTAAACATCAACTGCAATGGAATATATGGTTGTTAGCCCTACATGCAAATTACAAATTGAAGCTACCAAAATCAAGCAAATTCAAAAATTTAAATTTAAAGTGGACAGAAAGTGCAACACTGACGCATTGGGATAGACAAGGATGCATTTTAAAAGTTAAGGAAAGTGTTAAGAAACAGAACAATTTCATTAGAAACTAAGAAAAGGGTACTGAAATGTTACTTGGTATCAGTCCTCCTGTACAGCAGTGAATGCTGGACAATCTGCCCACAGATGAAAAGGGGACAGAAGAAAACAGCGCATAACTTAGTGAGCTTGGGTAAATTTATGGTGGAACAATTTTTCTGAGAAATAACTAAAAGACAAAATTTCTTAAGTGTTACAAAGTGTTACAAAGGGTAGGATGTTGTGGAGAGCCATGATCGCCAACATTCTGAAGGGACACAGCACATAGAAGAAGAACGTGAAATAAAATATTTGTTAAATAAGTGTTGTGGATTCTCGGTTGAAATCCGCTACCAATAAATAACAAACGCCAGGAATTAATATATGAAAATAATGTATTAACGTAATAATAGAAACTAGTAAAGAAGGTTAGCAGTTCCAGGAATACGGTTTAGTAGCAAAATATATATACAGTCTTTGGTATTGAAGTATCGCTGTATGACTTCTTACTGAGTCTTCGTGCTCGCTCACTGTGACTCCTACAATGCTGTTACCTCACCCTCACTCTTCCGGTTACCTACAACCTTTTACTCTGTCACTCTGGACTCGACTCGACGGTCTTGCTCGGTATTTATCGATCCACCCACGAGGATTGAATGTGGCACAATGCCGGTTTAATGTGGGTATCTCCGAGCCCGTAGGGTCGGCCAAAAATATAGCCTTTGACCCCGCCTAGACGGGTTCAGGCCCTGTCTACCTCCCCGGACGAAACCTTGCCCTTCGGCAAAGCTTCGTCCGGGTTCCTCTCTGCTAATGCAGAGAGTTCGACAGGCGTCGCTTACAGTCAAAGACTGTATCACGACAGCTAGACTCGGAGGTCTGGCTCGCTATTTATCGATCCACCCACGAGGATTGAATGGGGCACAAGGCCGGTTTAATGTGGGTATCTCCGAGCCCAGAATGCTGCGATCTCTTGTCTCTACCGCCTTCTGTGTGTTAATACCATTCTTGATTTGTGAACCTTTCTGTCTTATTACTGTTGCTTTGCATTGCATATATTCTTTGCTCAATATTATTTTTGTCCTGATCTCTGCTTTCTCTTGGCATTGTTTATTGTAAATTTTGTTAATTCTGTTTGTTGGGCATTTCTGCCAATGACATTTAACCATGACCAGTTATTCTACAATATCAACCGTTTAGAATCTATGGGCTGCTTTATTACTCAAAAGTTCAAGAAACTTAACGCCAGTTAACCGAATATAGTAGGAACTTTTCACAAATATAGTTTATTAACTTTTCATATGATCGCTGCCCACGAGGATGATTTGAATGAAGCAGTGTAAAGTGCATGTTAGTGTTAGAATATTTCAAGGTCAAATTTCCCGAACATTTTAGGAGCACCTCGTGTATTATTTATAGTAAACATATTTAACTTATCAGGAAATATTTTGATCGCTTGTGATTGATTTTATCAAAATAAAGTTTAGTAATTTGCGTATTTTTTATGTTGATGTTAAGTTGTCCCATATGAAACGTCATATGATGATGAATGAAAAAACAAAAACACAAAAACAAAACAAACTTGCATTCACTCAAAATGCACTTTTATTTAATCAAAGAGCACTTCGACATCGTGGAATGTTTAGCAAGATTAACTCGCTAGGTCAACTACAATTGAAAAGTGAGTTCAATCCTCACTGGTGACCCATCTAAGCTATGCTTAGAAAACCACCAGGGGACCTTATCGTAGTGTAATGGTTAGCAAGCTTGCATCGATAGAGCCATTACATCTGAGTAGTGAGTTCGATTCTCATTGGGTGCCTTATACAGTCGGTCTGGCGCCACATCTAAGCTATGCTAAGATAATCACCACTTTTATTTAATCAAATACTACCCGCTTTGTTCTAATTGCAACACAACTATAAACTGATTATCTCACGAAAAATCTTTGTCTTTCTTGCCTTTGAAAATTTCTTCACTTGTTCAAAGGCTTCACTATTAGAGAATCTTCTGTTGTATACGGAAAACTCAAAGTGTTTTAACAAGTGACAATATGTCTGAAAGATATCTGGTGAATAAAGTGAATGCACCTAAATCTCACAACCAATCCTGTGAAACGTTTGAACGGTGAAGCGTGAAGTGTGAGGGCGTGAATTATCATGGAGCAGAAGTGGGCCATCTTTATTTACTAGTCTGCAGGGGTGACTTTGTTTGATGTTTTGGAGACTTATCTGCAACTAGTTATTATGCTCGCTTATTGTTGTCAAAGCGCATCCATTTCTTTCTACAAGTAATGATTTAGTGCAAAAATGGTTCACTTTAAAGTCGAGAATGTGCCATAGCGCAAACCTCTAAGCGTCGCCTTCTTTGCTTTTCAGTCAATTCATGCAGAATAAGCTTATCTATATTCTTCAACTTTCCAATGGATTTTAAATGCCGTTTGTCAGACGAGCGAGATGTTTCAACCTTTTTATGGAAGTTTTCTGGATAGTTTTAGGATTATGTCTAACCAATACATTCAAAGGATCATTATTTATGACTGAATTAGGTCCATCTTCAAAGCCCTCGTCTCTTGAATGAAGTTTCAGAAACCATCTCTTTCGAGTTCTTAGATTAAAAATACTACTGCCCAGTATCAAACTGATGTTTCATTAAGCTTTTGACAAATGTTACCACATTTGACCTCGTATAATATATTGTGACCTCATTTGACCTCGTATAATATGAACATTCGACATTGTTTAATTCTTATGATTTTCTGGTCGCTGTGAATAATATTTTTTATGGAAAAAAATAACAAAGTGATTAATAAGAAATAAGCGGTAAAATAATGTTTGTTTAGTTCGTATTCGTTTTATACGGCTTATCAACTATTTGCAAGTTATTTAAAGCCAGATAATATTTTAGATTGTAAGAAATTTTTGTCTTGCAGCTAATAATGATTTAGAGATACAGTTCGACTGTATTTGCGCGTAAGTGAATATAACAAACACAATAGGAATTGGAACTCGGCTCTTCGATTAAAAATCCAAACTACTGTACATTACACCACCCGCACATCAAAGTTTTCAGCACTTGTTATTCCAAGGAGATCACCCACCTAGGTAATGGCGAAGCTCGATGATGCTTAACTTTGGTGATCGGACAAGAACCGGTGTTTTAACATGATGTGGCCGTAAGCCGGTAAAATAATAATTTATGCCAATAAAACTTTTGTGAAAAAGTCGGCAAACAAAAACTAAATTTCATATGTGAAAACCTAATATATAAAACCTGTCAATTTCGTTTCAGAAATAAAGCTATTTGATAATGATTTAATTTCTCTTTTTGGGTGTGTCTGTGACTGGAATGCACACACACACACACACACACACACACACACACACACACACACACACACACACACGCGCGCACCTAACAAACTGAAAGCCGTATGTAGACATAAGAATGAGTATTTAATTAAAAATACATACATCCCGGGTAGCAGATAACCGTCACCCTTGATTATATAAGTCAAATTATAGTTATTCCTTTCAAATTATACCTGCCTCATGCATGAAACTCTGAGTATCAGATTTGGATATTACTCTCCATGAGTGTGTCTCATTGCGTCTTCTCAGTCTGAAATTCTCGGCTGATAGGAAGTGGAAAGACTATATGAAATCCATTGTTAGGTCTGCTGCTAAGAAAGTCGATTCATTGTCTAGTGCTATACAATTTTTCTCTCTCGAATCCATCTTGCATATTTCCATCATCGTCCATGCTTCGAATATTTCTGCCACATATGGTCCAGTGCTCCTGCTGCATCAGGTTATCCCATAAGTTCTGGCCGAATTTTGAATAAAGAAAACAAGTGACCAAATGTTACATTTAATCTATGACTTCCTTCCATCTATTAAGAAGCTTACTAATTCCATTACTGTAAAATTCTTTTGGTTTTGATTCGAAGAACTTACAAATGTCAGTTTTAACCTCTTCCTGTGTTACAAAAGCTGTTTCTTCCAAATGATACTGTAAGCTACGAAACAAATGGTAGTCTGAGGGAGCAAGATCGGGAGAATAAGGTGGATGAGGAATTTTCTCCCAACCAAGTTCTTTGATATTTTGTGACGTGATTCTTGCTGTGTGGGGTCGCGCATTGTCCTGATGAAACATCACCTTTTTTCGATTCACTAGAGCAGGTCTTTTTTTCCTGAAAGCTTGGTTCAAACGCTCTAATTGCTGATAGTATATTTGAGCATTAATTGTTGCATTAGGTGGTAAGAATTCAAAGTGGATTATTCCTTGGCGATCCCACCAGATTGAAAGAAGAACCTTTTGCCCATGAAATTCCCTTCTCGGCTGTGGCTGGGGTCCTTCCCCTTTATCAAGCCACTGTCTACGACGCTTAACATTTCGATAAAAGATCCATTTTTCGTCGCCAGTCACAAGTCTATCCAAAAAAGGTGAAACAAGTTGGCGAGAATGGAGAGAAGAGCAGATGTCAACTCGGGAGTTGAGGTTGTTTTCTGACAATTCATGAGGCACTCATTTTTCAAGTTAAGGAACTTTTCCAAGTTGTTGAAGATGACGATGAACAGTTGTATGGTTTGAACTGAGAACCACTGCCAATTCCTCAACTGATAAAGTAGGATTTTCTTCAAGGGCTGCTTCAAGAAGCTTTTCATCAAACTCAACTGGACGTCCGGTTCGATCTTCATCTTCAAGGGTGAAATCTCCACCTCTGAATTTTGCAAACCATCTTCTGCAAGTTCTTTCATTCACACATTCCTCTCCATAAACTGAGTTAATGCTTCTAGCCGCTTCGCCTGCTGAGTTTCCTTTCTTGAACTCATAAAGCATTATGTGCCTCAAATGATTCTTGGGTACTTCCATGTTAGCAGGGTTTTAATTAAACAACATTTAATTTTATTGTTCTCTGAAATAAAATTTGATCAGTTTAAATGCATCTAAACATAAAAATAATGTTCCATTAGACATTATAAAATACTCTTTAAATTTCGTTCATTTTAACAAAAAGTTAAAATTCGGACAGAACTTATGGGATGACCTGATAATTCAGGTTTCAAAATTTAAAATATTATTATGGATTACTTGTAATTCTATGCAAGAGTCCTACTATAAATAGTTATAAATAATTATTGACCGATTTTATCATTGTGATATTTTTGCATTATATCAAGTATTAAGAATATAGTAACTAGGTTCTGTAAATTGGAGGAGAGAGTTATCAATGATAATGTTCTGACTTCGAATCCGGGATTATCAACACTTAATCGTCTGTTTTTTTTTGTTATTTTTTTAAATATATTTTTATCACATTTGGTGAGGTGCGAGTAAATTATAATTCCGAAAATGCGACCCAGAAAAAAAAAAATTGGGAACGACTTTCCTAAAGGAACACGGCACATAGAAAAAAGTTGTTGGCCGCTTAATTGCACAGCTAGCTAATATATAATATACAGTATTGTATTCTATAGTAGTTGTTCACACCTATAGTTTATAGCAGAAGTAATAAAAACTGTAGATGATGCTTTCCGATGGACGTGTCTGTGAAATCTGCATTTATTTCGCTTCTGTCCGAAAAATGATATCAGCTTCTCGATGATGGATACTTAGCTGTAAAATGAGCGTAACTAGAACGTCATTTTGGTTATTAGATGTAAAGAAACGGGCGGTGGAAGATGCGAGAATACAAGACGTATCTTTCCACTACATCTACGGCGATAAATAACGAGTCATTAGAAATACGCAGCTGCTCGGCTTCTCATGTATCTTTCTTTCTTTCTTTTTTATTTAGAGAATGAAGATTCGTTGACGCACGAGCTCTGGCCCACGGGGTAATTAATAATAAAAGTAATAACCTATCTAGATCTTTTGCTTTAAAGTTTCCTGATAAAAGAACGAAATTAAACTACTTCCACTCAACGAGGTTGACTTAAAATGACGCTATTATCTCACTGACAGCTCTTCTTTTATATCCCGACACCTTTTTCTTTCTCTCTTATATATTTTGCACCAATCGAAACGCTTTGTGTTTTGGCATGTGGTCACTTAAAAGGGAAAAGAAAATCTCGGTTTCATATAACGTAGGTCAATGAAATAGGTTTATCTATTTCTTGTCAGCGAGTGTAGAACATCTTAGTGTGAAAGATAAGAGAAGGCTTTCGTCTTGCTTAGATTGGTATTTTGACATCATCAACCGACAGTCAATCAATTTATTTACGTGCATATCGATCACACAGATAGATATATGTACACACTATACATATATATATATATATATATATATATATATATATATATATATATATATATATGTATGTATAAGCATATACAATACTCATACACTTACAATATTCACACATAGCACATTAGCTCACATACGTAGACACACGCAGATACAGTAAAGCACGTATATCTATTATTGAGCTCAAGAGGCAAAAAAAGTGATCTACTCTGTATCTGAAATAGTTGTATATTTTTCAAGCTGAGCCAGCGGTCAGTGTTCAAGCAAGGTATAAATTGGATTTCGAATGCTGATTTTTGAGGTAGGTTGAGACACACTATTTGAAAAATTGGCACAGTATATTCATTATACCATAAAATTTCCTCACTCATTTTATATCGTTAACTATATATATATTTATAGACAATAAAATAATAAAGGCTTAAATGAGTTTATCTTTCGACCGACTTCAAAGTTTCGCGAAACCATCGCTCATTAGGGTCAGATAAATCTATTGAATTATTAACAGATAACATATTTATACTCTGCATGAGAAGCGTTAATCATAGACTGCAAATTATTAGCTTATTACTATTCGATTAGAATATTACTATATATATATATATATATATATATATATATATATATATATATATTATTTTTGGTTAAAATCTAAAGAAAGTTGTTTGATAAGGATATTTTTCTCTTCTATAAATCGGAAAATTTTTCTGGCTTCCGATGAAACTTATAAATTGTCCAATATGGTCAAAAAATACAAAAATATAAACAAAAAATAAGCTTAAAAATTGCATTTGTTGCTTGATCGAGTCAAGAAATTTTCAGCAACACACGTATATATATATAATATATATATATATCAAAGTATATGATTAGTGTATACGGAATAAATTCCAATAACCAACAATTACTATTCTTAAAAGAGTGCTCAATACAGAGTAGAGCGAATATAATTATTTATTTTATAAAAATTATAACATAAATATTTATGTTATAATTTTTAAATAAATAATTATATATATATATATATATATATATATATATATATATATATATATAAATAATTATATATATATATGCGTGTGTGTATGTATATATAATCTATATAATTAATGTAAAAGTAATGTAAAATAGTGTAAGGTTATATACATTACCATGGAATGATATGACGTTAAAAAATAAATATTTCCTATGTAAGCTATACTTACTTATGTACATCCTTGTATATCCGAAGTAAGTACTGAAAGACATCATCCAGAATCAATGAACAAACTTTATGTTAATTGGTAACAGATTCTTGGTCGGACCAAGAACCTTTAAACAGTGAATTATGTGTGTATATATATATATATATATATATATATATGTAAAAGAGAGAGCGATAGAGATAATATAATAAAACTATAATTTTAAATAACATTATGATATTTTTGTGCAAATATCAGGGATAGCGGATATATAAATTTAAGTGGAAACGGAAGTCAACAAACAGCAGCGATAGTACGGTTCAGGTTTGGGCGCAATAGTTGAAATAACCTGAAGAATGCGTTCAAGAAGGAAACAGACTGTCGCTGCTCAGTGTTGACCTCAATACCCACTTACGTGTGTATATATATATATATATATATATATATATATATGAAGAAAAGTATACGGAAAAAAACAAACAAAATCCTTATATGCAATTATGCTGTTTTAATGTTAACATTAAAACAGCATGATTGCATATTAGATTTTTGTTTGTTTTTTCAGTATATTTTCTTCTTCATAATGTCGGATCTATATCCATATATTTGCTTACATATATATATATGTATATATATATATATATATATATATATATATATATATATATATATATATATATATAAAAAAAATATTATTTTCACTAAAATTTCTTTTTAACATTAATTACTGCATATATTGTATGGTAGATAAAATGCTGATCTTAAGGTTTCATATTAAATAAATAAATAAATAAAAGATGAATAGTTTCCTCTGCCAAACTTTGTTTTGGGAGGTAAGTCATTTAGCTTTTTATCTATTTAAAAAAAATATGTATGTGTGTGTGCATTCATATATATAACGTGTTTATATATATATATATATATATATATATATATATATATATATATATATATTCTGTATATCATTTTAAACACTCAGGCATACTCACTGCTCGCTTCTCACGCATATGCAAGGGCATTAAATTATAAAGCTTTCGTATATATATATGTGTGTGTGTTGGTGCGTGTGTGTGTGTGTATATATATATATATATATATATATATATATATATATATATAATCACGCACATATATGCACAGATGTTCGCATCAGATTTATGCTTACATTTTTATTCGCACAAACTATACACACAGATACATAATATAATTTGCAACAACAATGGGGTCTCTGAATAAATTGAATTTTTTTCCCTCTAATTTGAGGATATTTTGTCATATAACTATAAAACCTGACATTGGCGAAAAATAAAAGGTGCACTTTTTATTCTTCAGTTCCAATTAGACGAAATATTTTATTGCTACAACAGACAATATAACAGCAAATATATTCAAGAAATATATTAAATAACATTCTGACAAAGGAGACCATCTGAGTTGTCATGGAAACATTTCATACATAGATCCAATCGAAAGCTTATTTTGGAATCATCTTTAGGAACGATGAAAAAAAAATTAAATAATTTAATGTCTGTTAAATCAGTTTTGGAAACTAGTTATAATTTAATTGATTATATGTAGGTAACTCTAAAAAGAGCGATACGTAAGGTTTAAAATGCATTTAAAAAATGAAAAATCTTTCTTGAAGCTTTTGTTTTACTTTTAATTGTAATCTAATAAATTACATTTAATATTTCCAATAAGTAAAATACAATGCTGTATTTCAAATTGAATTTACATTGATTGCAATTATTTTTTCTGGTTATCATTAAAATCGATAAAATCGGCCATAGTGACAAATCTATCTACGCAACATATATGTCTTGATTAAAAAAATCTTTCGAAAATTACATATATTTTTCTGAAACGTTGAGAAGAATTAGCTGATTTAATGTTTAATTAGTCTGAACTGAAAGAAATATTACCTGCTTTTGGTTTAAAATATCGCAGAAAATCATTTTTTTTATCACGGAGGTGGGTGTTTTTATGAGGTGTTGACACACTTGGGAAATTTGTCTAAAGAGGACATAATTGTTTCAAAATTACATGGCGAATACACGGTAAACGCTTTTTTGAAATAATTTTTCAAATATTCAATAATATTAAAATATTTAAATTAAATACTTTAGTCATTCTAATATCTTATTGAATAGTTAGATACTTTGGCTTTATAATCTTATTTACGAAGAAAAAAAAATTAAAAAATTACCAATAAATTTTAAATTTTCTATAGTTCCTACTTTTAATTTCTTCTAATGTCGTGTATGAACATCCGTATTTACAAAAATCGGTACGTTTATGCAGACTCAATAATAAATTCAAAATTCTTTTTAAAATGCTGAGGGTCGATGAATTGTAGTAAGCTTTAAGATTTAAACGTTTATAAATTATTCTAATTAAAATTAAAAAACAAATGAAGACAGTTTTTGTAAAAATTAATTATTATAGAAAAAATTTATTCTTAAGACAATAGTGTCCATAATATTCATAATAATTCATAATTAAATAATGTCATAATTTTATTGCATTTTTTATTTTACGATTCAGAGCAGAATTTTTGCTACTGGGGTACTTTTTGATAAAAAAAAAAAAAAGATGATGATTAAAATTCTCCGAGGAATTGTCATTAAAACTAATATAAACTTTAAGCGCTACAAAAAAAAAAAAAAAAAAAAAAAAAAAATCTCGAATTTTTTTTAAAATTAAATAGTGGTGGATGTTGTCAGATGTAAAAAAAAAAAAGTAAGCTCGCTGAAGCACACACACGATAAACAGATATTAACTGACTTCTTCTTTTATGTAGCGTGCCCCTTAGGCGATCATGGCTCTTCACTTCTTCCTGTTCCTAGTAGATCTCAATAAATTTTGTCTTTTTGTTATTTCTCCAAGACCCTGTTCTGCCTCCCACTTGCTTAAGCCCGTTAAGTATATCACCCATTGCTTTTCCTTGTCCCTCTATCCGCCCTATGAGTATCAGATTTTCCATGCCCTCCTTCCTCATTACGTGTCCCAGAAATTTCAGCTGCCTCTTCCTGATGTTAAGTATAAGTTTCCTCTTTGTTTGCATCCTCTCCAAAACTTCATCGTTGCTCACACGTTCGGTCCATGGCATCCTTAGCATCCTTCTGTCGAACCATATCTCCGTTGCCTCGAGTCTTTGTCATTTGTTGCCGTAAAGGAGGACAGATATCATGTAGCAGTTCAGTACTCTTTTCTTTGTTACCAACGAAACCCTTCTGTCTCGTAATACTCTGCCTAGTTTTTGAAATACATCTTTGGCCGTCCCAGTACATCTTCGGATCTCAGCGTCGCATTTACCGTCCGCTGTCAAAACACTTCCCAGAACTGACTTAATCTTTAAAGAAAATATTTTTATAAGTGTTGTGTACTTACATGCAATGAAGTGATTTTTTCTCTACTTATTTTTTAAATATAAACTGAGCGATGTCGTTCTTATATGTGCCGTGTCCCTTGTACGCGCGTGATCATGGCCCTCACCAACCTCCTATTGTATGAAGGAAGCTCACTTAGACAGCTTATTGTCAAGAACTGCTACTTGGTGGAAAATATTCCCACGAAGATGCTTGTCCGATCGACAGTCTTACGCTATTCAAGCCTAGAGTCAATCGTTATCCATCATCCAGATCCTCATAATATTTACTTCCTACTTATATCCACTCCACGCATCTTATTCAGTAACACTCTACCATGAATAGCTCTTGAGTTTTGCCATGGGGGAAAATTTAGTAGGTAAGAAAAGCAAAAAAGTAGCTCTTAGAGTTATTCTCTTCTGCATCCTATATTCCACAGAAGCATCGCAAGCCTATCGTTTATCTATCATTATAGCCATGATAAATGTTCAGATGAAACTAATTCCTTATTTCCAGCAATTCATTTACGCGCTTCATGTAAAATGTTAATTGCGTTAAATTTGTTTGCGTAAAAGTTTAAAAAAAAAAAAAAAAAAAGGCAGTGACGCTTTGGTTAAAATAAATTAGTGCATAAACTTTTCTTTTGTCGACTGCGTTTGTCATTTTGTATTTAAACGCGCGTTGGATCTTCGTCGACTGATCAATTAGTTGACAGTTATTTACGACAAAAAAAAAAGAAAAAAGGAAAAAAAGACTCAGATGCAATAAGAAACGATGACTGATAAATTATAACAGATTTCTTCCTTCCAAAGCACACAGCAAAAATGGGCAGGGTAATAGGTGATATGGATAAACATATGCACATACAGTCATGCAAGCGCACACACACACAAACACACACAAACGTCCGGTTCACACTCCTTTTATTTACTATTTATTTATTTTCCTTCAGTTGTAGATTGGTTTGCTTATCATCCGCCTTGATGTTTTGAACAGGGGTAGAGATTAATCCTGTGTTTTCCGGTTCTTTCTAAAGTCATCTCGTTCTCTTTCACTTCCATTCAGTCTTCGCGTCTTAGTGGCATTATCACCTTCCTTGGGTGGAGGGGAGGAATTGATTAGAAAAAGACAACAGCTATCAATTTACACAAAATACACTGATTCCTGCTTTATATCTCGAGATTCTTGACAAAATTCAAAGAAGGGTCTGTAAAGTAATCGATCCAGACCTGGCATCTTGACCTAAATCACTTTCTCACCGGTATGATGTCGCTTCCCTCTGTCTTTTCTAGCAATATTTTCATGGAAATTGATCTGACGAGTTTTCCTTCTTGGTGTCTCGACTGCATTGGTGTAAGCGGGCTAGTAGATTGGCTAGAAGGTCTCATCATTTTACTGTTGAACTAATACAACTCTATGTTCTATTCTAATAGTTTATTTTCTCACAGGTTCCGCCTGTGGAGCGTTTACCGATATTTTGCTCCCCAGATTCCTAAAATCTACAAAAATTTAAATGAAACAACAATCGCCATTTTTTGTTATCTTGAAATCATTACTTTTATTGTCCTTTCTCCTCACTAAAGTTTGACTCCCATTAGCCCCTTTCATCTTAGTGGCACTATCAACTTGTTTGGGTTGGATTGATTAACAACAACAACATCAAAAAAAAAAAACCAAAAAAAACCAAAAAACCTCATAAAATATTTACACGATTTACATTGTTCGGGCTCATCTTTATTAATCCATTCACGACGTTTCGGCCGTTGTACGCTCTGGCTTTCTTCAGGTGATATCCGTTGGAATCTCGAATCGAACCCTTTATTTCGTCCACTGGGATAGATTGTTCTAGTTCCATGTGTCATGCCTTTTCTGATATAAAAGTTTCAGTTATCTCCCTCTAGTAATTCAACATGTTCACGTCTGATGTGGCTAGTTATTGAAGTAAAAACTCAGGTCAAGTCATTGGATTACTTAAACAAATAAAAAAAAAGGACACATGGCGTTCGCGTTTTTACAATTTACCCTTTTAGAGTTGACTGACAGAGAAAAAAAAACGACTTAAGATACAAATCAGAAAGTAATAATGGCTCCTATACATAACTTTGATACGTGCAAGAGTCCGGAATTTAAAACTATTGGGTAACAATATAGTAAAAATGTAGGAAGATAACTTACTTTTTACTTTTATTATTTATGAATGAAAGAAGGATGAAATCAAAACAAGTAGATAATGAATTGCAGAAGAATTAAATACAAAGATGAAGCGATTAATAAACCGCTAAAAGATTGGGATGAAAATTAAGATAATCGCTCTTTAAAGGAAATTAAGCGTGAAGAAGAACAGCATGAAAAAGGAGGCGAAGTCAATCAATCTAGCAAATTATTACGAAAAATTCCGGTTCAAACAAGAAAAGGTATGATACATTGTTTAGAGAGTAGAAAAAAATTAAACCCTGGGTAAAAATGAAACGAACAAATAATTACGTAAATAAATAAGACAGACTAACATCTATCTATCTATCTATCTATCTATCTTAGTATATCTCTCTATATATATGTACACACACTCACACGCACGCACACGCACATACACATATATATGTGATAAAATAATATGAAGAACAAGTAGGAAATGTATCTCAATCTAACGTTTCGCTTTTATTAAATCTTCGTCAGTGATCGATTTCGAAATGAAAAAAGCAAAGAGACAGTTTGCTGGTATGTTAAAATTTTTGGTTATTTTCTATTGGTCAGATACGTGTCAGGTGTATAAAAGCAATAGATCATATATAAATATGTATGAGGAACATTTTAAACGTTAAAATGTGTGATAGTATAGAGTGTTTATGGGAAGAAACACTTTAAAACAAACCCACAATATAGCCCCCCAAATTACACAATATTCATAATCTTGACCTCTAACATCCTTTCAACTAAACTCTCAAAAGAATTAGTCATCCCTAACACTAGGATCGTTACCACCAGATCCAAGAAAATCGGGGATATAATCAGGAAGAAAATAAACCAAACACTATTTCAAATACCGATAAAATGTCCACAGTGCAATTTATGTGGTGGAGGGGGAGACATCACGTGATCTAAAAACCCGGATCTATGAACACAAGAGAGACTTGCGTTTAGACAGACATTCTAACTCTCTCGTCTTACATCGAAACTACGTGGGACATAAGTTTGATTTCGCTAATGCCATCCTAATTAAGAAAAGAACATAACCCTTTAAAGAGAAAATATTTTGAAAATATATTTATAGCATTACTACCAACTATAAACACTCGCTCGAAACATTACATCACATCACCATCTTTCTACAGAACCATTATTCATGAATCTAACTTATGTCTAATATATGAAATAATTCAAATTTGCAAATCCTTTTCAAAATATACGCATGAAAAATGCTTTAATGATAAATCCAACCAAAACAATATTAAATATCTTGATACGTCTCACCGACAGTCACAGAGGTGACGACAACAGACACCCCACATATATACACATGCACAAGAATATAACATCCTACCAAATATAAAATTATTTGCAACATCTCACTATATTTCACCGACGAAAAACGAGAGAGACATGTATAGACATTCGACAAACACACACACACACACACACACTTATACAATGAATTAACGTTACCGTCCAACATACACCTAGATACACAAGCGCTTCTTTTTATACACACTCTTACAGTATCACACATTTTAACGTCAAAAATATTTCTCACAC